>CASHTH010002879.1:0-49888 GCA_030341885.1 Geodia barretti
CATTGAGGTCTCCAACAATGCACCACAGAAATGTTCAAACGGTTCCCCAGATGAGGTACATGCAGTTCAGGCCTACCACTTAGAACCTGGATAGCAAGTTCTCCGTTGGCTCAGCCATAGAGCAGTACAGACTTATGAGCATCACAGCAGATCCTATTACCAACAAGCAGACGCATTTAGCTGTGATGTGTTTTCCTGTGCTCTTCCCACTGGGAGTTTGGAGAGTTCACATAGGGAGTGAGAAGATTTCTCCCAGTGAGTAGGTGAAAGCTAGCTGCCTTAACAAGGACTTCCGCGTTTCCGTAAGATGCCAGTTACGTGTTTTTACCTTTGTGGCAGAAGAAATGCGGGAGAACTTGCATCACGTGTGTTTACAAGTTTGTACAGAGTACTAGGAGACAGTCCTGTCTGTTAGCTTGTACTAGAGCAGGTGAACACTCAGACGAGCATCTAGAAGCACGTTTGTGCCATGCTCCAGTCAGTCCGTGTACCAAACAGTTCTGGTTCCTCCGACACAGTGAGCTCAAGTGCATGATACGAGAGAGGGGCTCGCCTACCCTTTTCCTCACCTTTAGCTGTGCTGAGTATGAGTCACCTGATATCACTCAATGTTCCTCCTGGTTACAACATTGGGAAGCTGTGTGTTGACGACCCAATCTCAGTTTCCAGGATATTTTCCCTCAAGTTCCATGCCTTTTTCCGAAAGGTCATTTTCAAAGGTCAGGTCCTGGGTATTGTAGACCACTTTTATTGGACGGAGTATCAGAATCGTGGGGCTCCTCATTACCATGTCCTACTCTGGATTAGAGATGCACCACTCATTGATAGAGACGATCCCGAGAAGTTGCTAGACTGGAGAATCACCTGCCACATCCCTGATGAACAGGGTAGCACTGATTTGCACAGACTAGTCACCATATACCAGATGCACAAGTGCTGCAAGTACTGTAAGAGGCGGAAAAGGTGTGGAAACACAGCATTCATCACCAGGTGTAGGTTCGGGTTTCCCAGGCCAGTGTGTGAGACTGCTCACTCAATCCCGTCCAGGAGAGCCTGAAATCCCGTAACCGCATTTACCAGTTAGTCCGTACTCTGACTGAAACAAGGGTGAATGACTATGCTGTGGAAGGCTAATAGACACAAGAAAATTAAAAATCCTGCGCATTAACAAAAGAGGCATATAGGGATGAAGACAAGACAGGGATGGGATACATGAAGCATGGTTAATGAACAGATTTGAGTACGCTGACACCCCCAACCCCATCACACAATCCCTATATTGTTGCCTGGTGGGCTAAAGGCAAGCATTCTTTCACCATGTCCCTCCCTTTAATTATACTCCACTTGGATTCTATAAGGGTGTTGGTTACTCAGTAGTGTATTGCAAGTTCTGAGTATTATAATGGTGAACGTTTAATACTTCACCTAGGCAACAGTATAGTGTGATGGGGTTGGGGGTGTCAGCGTACTCAAATCTGTTCATTAACCATGCTTCATGTATCCCATCCCTGTCTTGTCTTCATCCCTATATGCCTCTTTTTTTAATTCGCAGGATTTTTAATTTTCTTGTCTCCACTCATTTTTATATACTACTACATATTGTGGAAGGGGGCAAGCCCCTATAAAAATGTAAAATGTCTGTTGTCGTCATGGAATGATATGCATACCATGTTTCATCTCCATGTGTGTTGCCGTTAGCAAGTTTGAGGAGTGAAGAAATGAAAAGTGCCTGAGGCTATTTGTTGTTGTGGTCGCCGATGTAATACACCAAGTTTCACCTCCATGTGTGCTACAGTTACCAAGTTTGAGGAGTGAAGAAGCCTGAGGCTATTTGTTGTTGTGAAACGATGTAATACACATGCGCACCAAGTTTCACCTCCATGCATGCTACCAAGTTTGAGGTGTGAAGTAATTTTATCTGAGGCTATTTGTTGTTGTGGTCGTCATGGAAACGATGTTACACACCTCCTTGCGTGGTACTGTTAGCGCGTTTGAGGAGTGAAGAAGTAATTTTAAAGAAAAGTGCCTGAGGCTATATGTTGTTGTGGTCGCCATGGAAACGATGTAATACACATGCGCACCAAGTTTCACCTCCATGCGTGCTACAGTTAGCAAGTTTGAGGAGTGAAGAAGTGGTTTTAAAGAAGGCTTTTTCAAACACAATGCGGTCGTCATGAAAACATGTTATCATCATGGACATGATATAATAGGCATACTCATCCAGTTTCATCTCTATGTGTGCTACCCATTGGGTGAAGAAGTAAAAGTGTCCGAGGCTATTTGTTGTTGTTTACAAACATGTATTGTTGTAATTTGGTGATTGAATACATTATGTCTACTCTTACCATTCAATCACCTCTTACCATTTGTGAGTTATACTGACACATGTGATCCCATTATAATGTATTGCCTGGGTCTATTTGTTGTTGTTTACAGTAAACAATGTTGTTATAAGTATGACCAGTCTCTTCGGGTGATAAATATCTACATTCTACATAATTTCATTACTGTATGTTGTTTCGGTTTTGAGTTATGGGTGTTGAATCTGAAGAAGGGGAAGAAGAAGAAGAAGGAGAAGATGAACAAAACTCCCTATCATAGCCCCATACATCTATGATGCTAGGTACCATGCTCATCCCTATATACTAAGTACTACCGTACTTAGTGATTCAGTTTGTAGCCGAAGCCTCTCTAGCTCTTGCTCACTATGTCAGTGGCTATGTTACCAAGGCTGAGCGTAGCAACATGCAACACATCTGGCAGGAAGTTAGTGAGAACAAGAGTATTTACAGCCGCCTTTTCAGCTTTGGTGTTGGAGGTTTACGGTTCAAGGAGTGTGGTCTGTATGCGGCCAGTGATTCTGCTGCTGGGAGACCACTTTACTGAAAAGTCGGACACAGTCAAGTGGGTAGACGTCTCCATGCCTCACAAGAGATCCCGTAGACTGAAGAACCACAAAGTGTTAGAAAAATGGCCCAGATAGTCAGAACATATTTGAGGATAATGCCCTAGATGCTCAGAGACCAGCCGCCCTTGAGAGCATTTGTTTGTATGACTTTCTGGACAATTATGAGTTTCAGGGTGTGGACACAAATGGCCGGAGAGTGTACAAGAAACTTAGCAAGCCTAAACTCCCTAATCACAAACTCTTTGACCCTGAAAATGAGAACCAGAAACAAGATTATTTCTACTCCCTAGTGTTGCTGTTTCCATTTAGAGATTAGAGTAATTTACTGCAGGGTAACGAGACAGCTGAGCAGGCATTTCTCACTAGCCAGAGCTCAAGCTATCACTCGAAGCTGAGGACAATGTTGGCAGCAGCATAAAAAGAGCATTAATGAAGCGCGGCAGGCCAACATGGAATAAAAAGAAACTGAAGAAGACAACAAGCCTCAGCTGCGAGGTGAAGCTAGAACAGCCATGACCGAAGATCTAGAAATGAAAGCCAGTACCCCTGGTCGAGAGAGTGTCCATGCTGAATCTGGATCAGAAGAGAGTCTTTGAGAATGTCAAGGCTTACTTCCTGCACCAAGTGTCACGAGGCAAAACAGTGTTCATGTAATTTTGCACCTCTTAGACTGTTTGTTAGCGGTGTGGGTGGTACTGGTAAATCATTTCTGATTGAGGCTATCAAGGCCCTAGTGAACAGCCTGTTGACTAGTGAAGGCCTCCTCTGTGGTATCGCAGCACCGACTGGCATTCAATGTCGGAGGTATCACTATCCACAGACTCTTCTGTTGAGCATGCTACCAAAGCCACTACCTATTGGCCACTGCCCAAAACATCCTCTCTCTGGAGTTAAGCTGTTTATTATAGATGAGATTTCCATGGTTTCCAGTATCAACCTGGCTTTTGTACACATGAGACTAGAGGAGTTGTTTGGTAGCAGTGAGTGGTTTGGATCTCGGAACATGTTGTTTGTAGGTGACCTTCTCCAACTCCCACCTGTCCATGGGAATCCTGTTTTTTGAGAAGGTTGCCACTAAATCAATCCTGTCCGTGCAGCTGCCATAAATATTGGGAGAGATTGTGTTACCTACGATGAATTGACTATCAATGAACGGCAGAAAAATTATCCACAGTTTTCCTCCATGTTGGACTGTGTGAGACGTGGTTGTCCAACCAAGGAAACTGTGAGTGTGTTGAAACAGGTGTCTGTCTCAGACAAGTTTTCTGAGCTACAGCAGTCTGGCAAGGCACCTTTTTGCTTATTCCCCAAAAGAAAAGCCTGTGATGAACTCCGCAAAAATGCTTCCATAGTGTATGACATTTATTGTTCAAACGAGATTGACGAAACAGCAGGCAATAGGAAGATGACCAAGAAGGTCATTGAGCATTTGGATAAGACTGCAACATGACTGCTGTGTTGGAAATATAGGTTACACTATGCCCACGAGACGGTTTAGTGGACATACACTACGAGTGTGCAGCACGAGTAGTGTATGCACTAAACCGTCGAGTGGGTGTAGTGTAACCAATTTGTACCACAGGAATGCGCACTAAGACAACTTATTAGTATGCATGCCATGGTGTATGAGAGCTCATACACCACATGTGAGTGTATGGCTGAGTCAGCACACCATACACCATGGCATGCATACTAATGAGTTGTCTTAGTGCGCATACACTGCATGCGGTGCCTTTGATTTATAGGGCTTCTTCTTGCAGTCGGTGCACAGTTATGCTACATCGCAACATTGACACCAAGACTGGGCTGGTCAATGGTGCTATTGGTACAGTGCTATCGATAGCAGCCCAGCATGTGACTATAATGTACCTGCTCCTTGCAAGATTGAGAAGGTTAGAAGCAGGTTCATGGTGATGAAGAATTTCTGTGCATCGTAGACAATTCCCTCTCATTTTAGCCTATGCTGTTACCATCCACAAGTGCCAGGGTCTCTCATTAGACTGTGCCATAGTTGACTTGTCTGAGGAGGTATTCAGTGATGGAATGGCATATGTAGCTCTATCCAGGGTTAGGTCACTAGATGGTCTGTTCCTAACAGCCTTTGATCCCCAGTCCATCAGTGTTAGTGTGAATTCCCTGGGTGAAGTAAACCGCCTCAGAAAAACCCATAGACCTGACCTTCCTCTCTATGACATACCACTTGTCTCTAGAAGAAAGAGGAAGCTCACTGGTGTAGACAAAACTGTGTACCCAAGTGCAAAAAAGGTCAAGGTCAAACCCACATCTGCAAGGGATAATGAGGACTGTGTTATTACAGGTAGAGAAACACCTGCTGCTACTCCTTTCAATTTCGACTCTGTAGATGTACAGTGGCAGCAAAGTGCATGCCAAGAGCTGGGCCTCCAATATTGCACAGAAACACCAGTAAGACCAGGAGGACCCACTGACCCCCTCACACGTCCAGACATGCGTAGTGTGAGACACGTACAGGGAGATGGTAACTGCCTTTTTCGGGCATTCTCTCCTCACAGGGTCTGAGGGTCAGCATATGGGTGTACGACATGCTATCCTAGACCACATGACCAATAATACCTAATATTTCCTAGGCCACCATCTCGTAGGCTATGACAGTGTTCAAAGTTATATAGCTTCCACAGGTATGGACCAAGATGGCGCCTGGGGAACTGACATTGAGATGCTTTCTTTGGCACACCTGCTCCAGACCCCTGTCTTCTCATACAGCCAGCAGCAGTATGGGCGGTGGCAGCCGTACTCTCCTCATGATGTAGACAGACAACTGATGGTCACCAGAGGTCTATGCACACAGGAAACCACTTCAATGTTGTTGGTTCCACAAGGAAGAATGAATGTGTTGATTGGACTGTACATAGACTCTGAGCCTGTTGCGGAAGGAGAGGGTGGGTCCCTACAATGAAATTAAGGTGGCTTCCCATTTTATCCACTATACAAAGTGTAAGCAACCCTATCTGCATGTCCAAATATGGAATTCCTGAACATGTTGGGGAAGAAGAGGGTGGGTCCCTGCAATTTGCTTGAGGTGGCTTCCCCATTTATAACAAGTCTCCATGCTACATGGAACTGACTCTAGGCAAACTACACTGTCTTGAACTCACAGTTTTAAGGGGCTGTAACTGCATCACCAAGTTGAGGTAGCACACTTCCAAGAGGTGAATGTCTGGTTTACACTGACAGTGTCAGTTGTGTTTGCCAACAGTAGTAAGTGATCCCTCCCAGACTGATCTTACAGCTCTAACACTAATATCATCATCCTCCCTTGACGAGTGCACTCTGCAGTCAGTAGCTATGCCTGTTGGGACACTACTGCCTTGAAGCTACACACTACTCACCTAAACATCAGTGCACCTACTTGCTGCAGCACCCTTCCTACATGCACCTACACATGTTACTATAGGCTCCTCTTTCCTGCTGTCTATTGTGTTTTCCCCGGGGAAGCTCTCTCTACCTCTGCAGGTAGTCTAACTTCTATCTAAGGGGCTCTGCTGTCTCCAGCCATAGCCAGCAATCTGGAAGAGGGTGACCTGCTGAGGGTGGATACCCTGCTGTATCTGGGGCATAGCGCCTGTTTGGGCTCCCTAGCCCTTATCAACAAAAGAACCTTATGAACAAAAGAAGGTTGGTGAAGGGCAATTGATAAGGGTTACTCCTCTTGGTTTACCCAAAGACTTAGCCCCTGGCGCCCGTATGGTCCCCATATTTCAAAGCAGCCCTAATCACACATGCCTCTGCCATCCCCTTTTTCATTATAACTTCCTGTTTCCTTACGCTCAGTCATAGAAGCCTGGCCTTCCCGGTTTTTGCTCGGTGCACGTCTGTATTTCCGTATAATCTGGCGTTGGCGAAAGAAACCCACGCGCCTCCCCCTCCCCCCCTAGGTTCACACCCCTGTGCGTGTATAATACTACCGCGCAACGCGGGGAACACAGCCTAGCTGCAAGCATACCCTTCCATTTAGGGAACACCGTCTAGCATATCTAGATTATTCCCCCAGGCCCAGGGCTCACTGCATCATACTACAGACGCATGAGCTAACACTGCCAAATCCCGACATGCAAAATACAAGCTAAACTAATTCATACTCACGTATTATACTTTCCCCTTCTACAGATCTCTAGGTGCAGGGTCAGTTTCTATGGGTAGACTAGACCCTCCTACCAAACCGAAGATCCTGGTTTGCTGCATCCCATACTATCCTTGAAGTTCAGTACATTATCACCTTGGAACTCATACAATCCCATCCATTCTACCATATTCTTCAGACTTGTCATCCTATCTGTTCCTAACCCCAACCCTATCTACTCCCTTTCACCCCCAAACCACTTAGCTTAAGTTACCTCTTTGTTCTTGCCATGACTGCCGCTGACTCAACTGATGCCCATCTCAAAGTACTTCCCATCACTGCCGCTGTTGTACTCACCGATTCCAATTTTCAACTCAAAATTGTCATACAGCTGTCCAGAGCTCGCATCATTTTTTCTCTTGGCATTACATGGTCTATTGTTACATGTGTATGCGCTGGCAGGATATGGGTGCTTGCTGGCTTCATTGCCGCGGCCCAATCCACTATGTCAGCATTCTGAATTCGGGTTTTGGCTCGGTACTGGCAACGCCTTGTGGGGATGAATCTCATTAGTTCAGAACCACAAGCGCTGCGCCTGAGCAAAGCCTTGTGGGATCTCGTTCAAAACCACAAGTGCTGCGCTCAACTTTGCCTTTATAAACTCGTGATGCCAGAGAGAGAAGTTGCGGTATGCTTTGCTGATGAGGGCCAACAAGCCCGAAACAGCTGTCCAGCATCTTTTTTCTCTTGGCATCACATGGTCTATTGTTACATGTAATCAATAACATACATTGATGATTGTACATAAAATGGGGTATGTACATACTGCGTGTACATAAGTAACAAGTAGCCCAAGGTAACCGACATGTATGAACTAGGTACTGGAGGATTTTATCAGCCTCTATATACAACTCTGTGCGTGCATGCAGAGTTCATACATTTCGGTTGCAATGTTGCTGTACACACACAGTGTGTGATAATCAATTGACATAGCTTGCTTGCTTCGAACATGTCTGTTGTCCAACAAATAATTATGTTGCCGTGCCCAGACAGGACGGCATGAGCCCAATAATAATATTTCTCTCCTATATGTGCCCCTTTCCTCCTTCCTCCTCCTCTGTTTCCCCATCCCCCCCCTGTTTTCTTTCCCTCCTTCTTTCCTCACCCCTCGGTCATTTTGTGGTTTTACTGCGAATGTATAGTGTAAAAATGTCTCTTTTCTGCCACCCACGTGCATGCTGCATGCAATATGTACAGGGTCGAGGAAAGAGATAAGGCTGTGAAAGCTGTGAATAGGGGACACTTTGTGGGTGCATCATAATGTTTATAGGTAGTGTGGAGCTAAACCTTTATTGCAGAACATAAAAAAAATTTATGTTAATTTCACTCTCACTTCTCTAGAGCCAGCAAGTGTTTGTTGCTCGTGGTCGTACTGGAGTTGGACCTCTTATCCCACACCCCTCACCCCCTCACCCCCTCCAGTCTTGCACACCTAAAGAGAGAGAACTAGGGAAGGTGAGCAATGAACACCTTATTAACCCTCGGTGCGCATGCGCAGCGAGGGTTACGGTAGTTGGTTTGTCTGTCTGTGTGTCTGTCTGTCTGTTGTCTGTCTGTCCACGACTATTCTCGCACTACAGGCTACAAGGTGGCCTAAGAGCGATACCAAACGCTTCAGCGCTGCAAGCACATGAAAAAGATTTTTCTGAAACGACAGCGTTCGAGCACGAGAAACTGGCACAGTCCTAGACCATGTAGCGTGGCCCAACCCATCAATTAGTGGTGCGCACGCGTATTGATTATTGGCATGTGATAATCACTGGGCTTACAGCGACCTGATCCGCTCACTCCTGTGTACCTTGGGGGCTCAGGAAGTCACAACGAATGGCATGTATCGACTCCCGCATGCTATCTACTAGCCTGTGTCAGACTCTCTGCGAGCTAGCTACGAGCGGGGAAACGCATAAATAGCACAGCCCATCAATGCGCATGCACAGTTCGCCGAGGGTTTGCACTTTAGTGCTTTTCATTACACTATGGATATATGTTTTACCTCAATATTCTGCCGGTTGTGCAGGAGCAGACACCCCTTTCTGAATGGTGATATACAGAGGCTCGACATTGCTACTGGTGAGCTACAAATTTTGTAGGTGCCATAATAATTTCTTTACACCCAATGGCTGTTCTCTGAGAGTGTGAAGTGTGAAGCCTACAAGCTTCTTTGCCACTCGCACATTCACTGCCTTCTCAGTATAACTCATAGGAATGTTCCATTCTGTGTGTTAGTAGTTGTTATACCTACATTCACTGCCTCCCCCCTTTATAGAGAATGTCGTTTTCATACACTTTTTGGTGTGTTATTCTGCGATATATTCTGCAGGTTTTGCAGCCGCAGACGCCCCTTTCTGAATGGTTATACACGGAAATTTGTATTGGTCGACATTGCTTTATGACACAATACAGGGTAGGGTGGTCGACTGACCACTTGCCACACATTCACTTCCAAAAGACTATACTATATACATTTGCCGAAGTATATACACCTCTGTAAAGCAGGGAGAAATGAGGGGGAATAAAAATAAAAAAAGGAGGGTAAACCCCCCTGCTTCCATGAAACCCTGCAATATGCATTGTACATGAAGGAGCTACATTTGGATGCTTCAGAGGGCAACCAAAGGCTTTCATAGAGCACACTTCGCCAGTTCAGTAACCAATGTGTTGCAGTATTTCACTACATAGAACTGACTTGTCTGCACCATTGTACACCTAGTCTCGCTCTCTTAGCTAAAATGGTAAGTTGCAGTTGTGGTAGCATATCACAGGGTTGGTCCTCATACTGCATGCTGGTGTCACTGGTGATTTATTGGTTACCCTACCAGGTAGTTGTGTTGCATTATGTCTCAATAATGGCCTGTTGGAGTGTTTGTCAGGTCTACTACTTTATTTGAACAATGTGGAACTGAGGGTACAGGCCTAAGGTAAGAAATAGTTTTTTGCTAGCTAGAATTCCATTGCTCTGAAGCCATGTTTAGTGGAGATAACAACATATCACCCTTTGAAAACCCATGCCTACGTAGCACTGTAGTCACTTCATAGCCAGAATAGTACATCGCTGTGCATGCACGCCAAGGGTTAAATGATATGTTCATGTTCAATGGCATTCAATAAAAATTAGAAACAATGGTGGCTCCTGTTGATAGAGGTGGGGGAGAGAGAGACAGGCACAAAGTTCAGTTGATAATGGTGGCTCAGGGTTTGATACGTTCTCAACACAATGGTGGCTCCTGTTAAAGGGGTAGGGTAGAGGTGGGAGAGAGAGAGACAGGTACAAAGTTCAGTGAATGATAATGGTGGCTCAGGGTTAAATGATATGTCATGTTCAACAATTTAAAAACAATGGCGGCTCACTAGCTGTTGAAGTGAGGTGGGAGAGAGAGAGACAGGCAATGGACTGGTAAATGGTGGTCTCCTGTTAAAGAGGTATATAGGTTAGGGGTGGGAGAGAGAGTATGAATGTAGTACGTCCTGCTCCAATAATAATGTTGGAGTAAATACCGATTACACGCCACTGTCACCTACATGCACGCTGGCAGTGCCACTTTCGGTTATAAGTGACACTCGTATTGTATATAGAGGCCCACTGTCCCTTGAGCTATAGCGACTAAGCCTAGGCCAAAGGTTCAGCTAGCCAACAGTGCACTTTGTACTTTGAACTTAAAAACGGACAAGGTTTACAAACGCGGGTGAAACCTCCCGTGCCCTTATGGTGTCGGCATGTAATTGGTTAATGATGTTATAAGTGTCCCCGTGCCCTTATGGTGTCGGCGTGTAATTGGTTAATGATGTTATAAGTGTCCCCGTGCCCTTATGGTGTCGGCGTGTAATTGGTTAATGATGTTATAAGTGTCCCTGTGCCCTTATGGTGTCGGCATGTAATTGGTTTTTCTCCCTCCCATAAAACAACCCACTGTATGTTGCTAAAGTTTATTTGAATCACCTGAGCCCTAGATAGCTAATTGTCATAACTTGTAATAACGCAAACACTAGTGTAGTCCTCCCAACCATAAAACAGCCCACTGTATATAATTATGTTGCTAAAGTTTAAGTTAAGATAGTAACCATGGAAATGGTACAAAATCGTTATTGCCTGGGTTTCTCTCATGACCACATGGGGTGTTCAGTATAAAATATAAAAAAACTTACTATTGTCGTCAATGGCCAGTTGCAAGAAGTGAGTGAACCTTTTACTGAACTTCACCAGTCCATTGATCTGATTTAAGTCATATTTTCCCTCCCCTACCACGAGTGATCTGTTGTTTTGCTTTTGGTGGAAGTGGAGTGTAGTCTGAAAGAATAAACAGTGCATACGTAATTTGTGACCGTATACACAGAAATCCGGCATAAGTAGGCATAAATTAATTCCATATACATACATGAAATTATAGTTCATAGCATACCAGCCATAGGTATATATAGATAGATAGAGAAATAATAAATAAATAAAAACCACCACCAATATATCCTGTATACGCATTTAGCTGCCAGCATGATATGGGCCATTTTCACAGAAAGGGAGGGCTACTTATCCTTTTAGAGCTCCAAGAGCTGGCTATTAACGGCTCTTCAAGAAATTGCACAAAAGTAACTATAATACATAATTATAACAGTGGGACAACTAATTGAGCTGTTAGGCCATACTAAGTAAATCCACTGTGTAACAAGCAATCCCACATGCCATTTGGCAACTGCATGCAATAAGTTAATTTATGGTATAAAGGAAAACTTGCTGGTCGTGCACTGGAGGGAATACCGGAAGTGTTTACGATTGCGGTCGGGTGCGGCAATCTGCCCTAGCTAAGGAGGCACATGTCGACAGTTTTTGCTCTAGCTATAGGTATGCCAAGCTAGTTTCGACGACCATGATAGTACTATCGATATAAGAAGGATTAGCTTGTTGGCATGGTGTATAGCTGTGGAAGTCTTCTGAACCCCTTCGACAAGAAATATCCCCTGAACAGCAAACCTTGCATGTACCGATCCAGTTGAAACTGCCTATTAAATCTCTTCAGGAGTGTTTGATGATGTGTGTGTCCACTGTGGGGATCCTAATGACATGGTTAGGTAGAGGAAGCAGTTGATATCTTGTGGGGACTGTTTCTACGACCAAAAGTCTTCAAACGTAAGAGAAATCAGATGCAACCAGCTTCAAAGAAGCAGCATATATCCACGGATTCACTCTAGTGTTCTTTAAAAATTGAATTTTCTTTGTTTTTGTAAGTGGTAGAAGGTCACTAATTTACTATCTGTGGTATGGCCTTATGCCTCTGTATTCTCATTGGTAGAGCCACCACCCTCCGTCACACAGTGCTCTAAGCCTCTTCATTCTCACTATTGCAGACTAAATCTAACAGTAGCAAAAGAGGGATTGTTACTGCAGTTCCCGTTTGAACACTTTAAACGAATAGAAAGTCTCTGGTTGATGTATTCTGCGAAATACTACTGCTTGACGCTAAAAATACAGCGGCAGATGGAAGAAAAGCTGACACTGCGCTGCAGACTTTGGTCTCAAACAGATATTATGGCAAGACAAAGGGCATATTTGTATCATATGTTATAGCCAATCCCAAGTAATCCAGTGATCTCCTCACACTCTGAAAGTTTTTCCCTTGAAAGTTGACGCACCTGGATGCAGGCAGTACATGTTGCCATGGAAACGTGGTAATGAAAATAAAATCTATGTGCAATGCGAGACAAAGGCAGTAGCAAGCCCATGAACATGATGGCTCTCGGGTTTTGTCTTAGCTCTGATGAGCATGGTGTCATGAGGAATACACAAGCATGGCTGGAGCTCACTACTGCTTTCCCTCCCTATGTAGAGCATCAGGCTAGTGAAGTTGTCAGCATACTGTATTTCTTTTCGTCACCCCGACTGCGTTCCGAATGAGCCATTGTGACCCTGCAAATTAGGTGCTTTAACCCGCTTTTATACAGTCAGGGTGGCTGTGTATGTTCTCCAGACTAATCAGCAGGCAAAATGCCATTGCATTTTCTGTAGTTGCTCATATCCTCAGAGGACAACCCAGTCAGCACACGTGGAGGACGGGAACCTTGCAATGCTGAAATTTTAGAGCTGCATACCACAGACCGTACTTCAGCAAGGGAATAGTGAACACAAACCAGTACTGTATTCAACCGCACCTATGTCGCACAAGCTGCAATCAGACCTCTTTCACACAGCAAGCACTGCTGACAGAACACGACCAGACTGCAAGGCATATGAAGACTCGATGCATGGGCCTATACAAACGCTGGAAGATTGTCAAATACCACTTACCATTCTGGGAAGAGCTCAAGAACCTCACTGGAAGTAATTAATTATATGAAAGAATGCAGCAAAGTCATGTATACGAGACGGGTGATTCGACCGTCAAAAGAAAGGATGCCTAAATCAATAATCCTCCTTCACGGGCACGTAATGCTGAGAGAATGTGGAAACATCAAAGCAGATGTTGTGAATGTATTTGCTACATTCATAGTAGATTTTTTTTGGTCCATGGAGGCTGTGTGAGGCCATTAGGAGGGTGTATCGCTTGGCAATATGTAACAGTGTGTATACATAAATTTTGCTCCACTGCCTAAGGTATAGATTGTGCCCGGAATGATGGTGCCGAAAATAAAGACGGTACCCAATGTAATGATTGTTCTGAGAGTGATGGTGCCTAACCGAAAAGATAGCGCCAAAAGTAAAGATGGTTCACAATCACACACGACATGCATAGAAAACTCACCATCTAAGGGTTTCAGTATGCCCCCCTTCAAAAATAGCTCCAAAATGCAACAGGCTATCCATAGCAAAATTGTTTATACAAAAAAGGTACCACACATCAAATCCGGCGAATGTCGGAAAAAGTTTTGGCTGACTTGTGCCTGGTTTTCATGTGTACGATTATTATTGAATCCTGATTATTTGCAAGTTAATTCTGCGTTATGAGGTCTGTATGGAGGGCTAGTTCGCGTTTGTGTTAGAACAAAAGCCTACGAGAACACCAGGGTTAATTGTGACATGGGTGAAGCAGAAAGACTTGGCCTACATTCACAGTTCTCTTAGCAGAGGTGCAATGTTGAGAATCAACCCCTTGGTGTTTTATGCATTAGCTAAGCTCCAGTACTGGGGCTGGTACTATTATAAACTTTAGCATGCATGTTGAAAAGGTGTTTGCTGCATTGCTCACTAAAAATTCTGTGGCGTAAGGAGTGAAGCGTGATTGGTCACAATTCTCAAACTTGTTTCCACACTTGTCGTGACAAAACAGTGCGATGTGGCAAAGACTGCCAGTGCGTGCATGGCAAGAGAAGAAGGCAGGGCTTCCTGTAAAGGTACGCAGTAGGTAGCTGCCATCAATGGTCAGTCGGTCGCAGTGTCTTTCATTCAGAAAAAATGTGACAGTGAAGTTGAAGGTGAGATTGAGTGTGCTGCGTTGCTGTGTTTTGAATGCACACCGACCAAAGCAGTTGGATGTGGAACCTTGGTGTCCCTTGGAGCCTGTGGGTAGCACCCTCAAGCACTCTGGGCGCCACATTCCACAACCATTTTGGGTCGCACTTGCTTCCGCGTGAAACCTGTATTTTCTATGACTAAAATTCTTATTGCTACCAAATTATTCTACCACACTGAGGTTTCCCTCCATTCCGTTCACATGAAAATAGAAGGTTCGGAGTGACTGTGGCCAATGACAGCTATGCTTGTTGGGTCTAGTTTTCTTTACTACTAAAACCACACCAATGATGATAGCGAAAACGGTTGTTCCGTTTTAATGAACGGAATGGTTGGTCCATTCCATTTCATAGAAACAGAAACTTGATGCACACTCTACTCACCTTTCCATTTTCACACACCACTCTCACACATTTTTCCTGTTCATCTTTCCACAGAGCGTACACTGCCCTGTAATTCTGCAGTAAGGCAGTAGCCCTTACATCCTTTTTTACCTGAGAAACAAAAACAAATGCCAAACAACACATATCCTGCGTCTCTCATTTACACCTATGGTCGTGCAGATTTCTTACAAAATTCAGTTGTTTTCCAGGATGACTGGGTTGGCAAAGAGGTGCAACTAAAGCCAAGGTTGTTTTGAGGATAAAGTTGGGGGGCCAAGAGTTTTTAGGAGTGCAAAGCATTTGTATGGCATGCTCCGCGGGGAAATTAGCTCTTTTTTTTGGTCAATCAGGAATCCTAAGCATTCACCCAAACATCTACTGGACCTCCTTCACGGAGGCTACAAAGTGAGAATTGACAAACAGGCACATTTTAAAAGGCACTCTGTGTAATGGTAAACACCATTCAGTTGTTATTTCAAAGGGTGTCTGCATAAATGTCCCTGAGATGTTTAAAATTTGGAAAACTAGACCTCTGCTTGCTCCTTGGGTTCAAAAACAGAAATGTGGTCAGGACCCCCTTTTATCAATACTCAAAATGTATATATATATGTGACCGTGCACGCAAAAACCAACCTTACGCCACATTTTTGTGAAGTAGCGTTTTTTGTATCGTTGTAAAGCTTGGAATGTGCTTGATACACCGCTTATTTTTGTATATTTTTGGGGAAAACCCTTCAAAAGTTACGATTTTTCAAACGCGGGCCACGCGGGGTTATACAAAACGCGAAATAGTGGAATGAAATTTTTCCGTATTCTTGTCCGCCAACGAATATGACGTCACGTTACGGGATTTTTCCCGGGAACTTTTTGCCAACCAGAGAGATGCGGTGTAAGCGAGCAGTTTGACAGCAGACGAACGCTTCTATCGGCCCTACCGGGCTGAATAGACTTCAGGCCGAACCTGTCGTGGCAGATCTTGGTGTAAGTGAGGTATCACTTTGACTTTCTTTGCGTCAGCTGCATGTACCGTCGTGCTGTCACTCATGTTAGACAGGTCGTTCGATCGTGTTTACCGTGAAAACTCCGGCCCGTGTGTGCTATGGATGCTGGTTCTAGATTCTAAACTAGACAGTTAACAGGCCAGCTTAGCCAGCTGCCGGCTCCCGTCTTTCTTGAGCCGTGCACACTAGGCTGTCGTATTTTTAAAGGCGGCAGCTTAGATGATCTACTCAGCAACCACTCCAAGTTCTTCAGGAACCTTTGTGCCCGTGTGCGGAGTAAAGGAAAGTGACTGGTAGTCGCTGCATCTTTGTTGCCTAGTTTCGCGGGGAAAAAGGGTGTGTACAAGATTTCCGTACACCCCCGCCGTGAGCGTCCGTGTCCGCTGCTCCGTTCACTGACTACCGCTACAGAGAAATAGTTTATTTTCTGGCGAGAAGGCGTCCTAGGAGGCAGGAAAGGTACCAGTAGGTAGCTCTGATGGGAAGCTTTACTTATAGGCAAAAAAGTGGTTTTGCTTATACCGGTTGGTGTAGGCGTTATATTCACGCGTACTCGAAAATTTAACATTGCGGCGTAAGGTTGGTTTTTGCGTGCACGGTCACATATAATATATATATATATTATATGTTTTTCTCAGTATGTTCGACACATTCCACTCACCTCCACTAGCACAGGATAAAATTCTTTGTATTTCACAAACACGTCCAGCACATTTGCCACCACTTCGGAATAATCCTCCTCTATAACTTCGTATATTTCCCCCACCTTATTGTAGCCTTCTTGATTTTTGCAGGTGGTTGTTGTCATGATACTGCAATTGAAATGAGAAAGCATTAAACTCTTATGTATAGACATACGTATGCATGCATGAACAATAACGCTAGACACCAAGAATAAATATATAACTGGCCATCGAAGCATAAAGAACAACATGACTAAACTTATTTGTTATTCTTGGAGCAGAGCCCAACGTGTGTGGATAGCAGAGATAAGGTGACTTGATAATTGTTGAATGCCCATAATTGGTCTTCAAATGCCGCTGTGAGTTGCCATTAGTAATGTACAGACTTGTCTTTTAAGGGGGGGTACTGAGACTGCTTGTCCTCAACTTTTCTTATATTTATACACTGTTCTTTATCTGAATCAAATCTGAACAGTATCAAGGTCAACTAACACAAGAAGTGTTAGTGGTTGAATCAGCTGCAGGCCGCTGCGAAAATGCCAGTACTAAATGAAGTTAGAGCTCACTCACGCTGAATTTCGTGTTTTCTAAATCTAGTAGATTTCACGTTTTCGTGTATTCTAAGTGCCCGGGGCGTTTTTTGTGCGAGCGCATATAGTAGGTGCGCGTTAATTAGAAAACCACGCGCTGAGTTCAACATAGTATTACAGGAAAATGAGAGACGCGTAGCTGGTCCTGTGCACATGCGCATGCTCGTCGTTAGACGGCGGTGGTGGCTGAGCCGTAGCGTCAGTTTCGTAATGTCACTTGCCTATAGCAGTATGCAGTTTATTTCGTTGTGGCTGTCTTCTTGCGAGTCTTCCAACCACTCCATGATGTCTTCGCAAAACATCGCGTTTTGGTTGCTAAGGGCGCGCAGAGCCTGCGCCCGCTCTAAATAAGTTAGGCAGGCTCGTCCAATGAAATCTACGCGATTTAGAAGGCCTCGGGCCCTTAGTAGCGTCCTCGCTACGCTAGGACGCTACAGCCCAGGGCCCTCGGCCTTCTAAATCGCGTAGATTTCACGGACTCACTGTCTAACTATTATTTAGTTATTTTCTTCGGCTGATTTACGGTGAAGATGGTGTTTAGTGATAGACATTGGCGACTGAATACCTCAGGCTGGTTTTGCACTGCATGACTCGCAGACTTTAGCTGGATTTAAATAAAATCTACATGCACTCATAGTGCAGCTTACATAAAGCTTAGAACTGTTGTTGGCAGAAAAAAAAGGTGACAAGTATGTACGTACGTAAGCCCTGAAATTCAAAATGGGAAATTTTAGGATTGGTGTCCCATGCAATTCTTCATAAAATCATTGCGGAGCTTCAGCAAATAGATAATTTACCATTATGCTTGATGAATGTGTCGATTCATCTAACAAGGAACAGGCCATATGTATCTGGTATGTTGACGCCATGAGGAGTTTATTGGTCTATATATATCAAGGCAAATCTTTTCTATTGATACTGCAGGAAGAGCCACATGGACTGTTCACTCACTGTTATGGGCAGTTGTTAAAATGTTGCAGTTGCAAATGTACCTTTGAGCTTTACAACAGTACTATGCCTCACAGGCACTGTATATAATTGTACATGTGGGGGTGTGACAGACCACATGCTCTGGGCACATTTTTGCACCTCATTATGCAGATGCTACACTTGTGAACTTTGAGTAATAAATAAATGTATGAAGGAAATGAACAATGTTGTATTTAAAAGAGGTAGCAACAGACCAAATGAGAGAGCATGAGGTACACTGCTATTATACCAGGAGCATATGAGCCACCCCAAAGGTAGCATACAACTTTTATTATCAATGTGGTAATATCACAAAATAGTGGGATAAACATGAAGTGAGCAGGAAAGGCTGTGTGGTGATGGGCGAGTTGGGTGATACAAAGCTGCTGCTATGGAGCATATCACTTATCATAATGAAAAGCACTAAAGTGCAAACCCTCGGCGAACTGCGCATGCCGGTACCGCTAATTGATGGGCTGGGCTATTTGTAGTATGCGTTTACTCGCAGAGTAGCTCGCGAAGAGTCTGACACGGGCTAGCTACAGTAGTAGATAGCATGCGGGAGTCGATAAAGGCCCTTCGTTGTGACTTCTTGTGCCTCCAAGGTACACAGAGCAAGGCGGACCCAGTCGAGGTAAGCCTGTGCTAATTTGCATATTGGCTTGTTCACTTGGTTTTCATGCCATAACTTCTGAACGCGGCACTTTCACAAAAATAAGCGGGTGTAGCGCTGAACCCGTTGATGTCGCTATTTTACCTGTTTGTCGCGCGTGGTGGCAAAAAACGTGGACGGACGGACAAACGGACAGACGGACAGATGGACAGAACAAGTACTGTAACCCTCGCTGCGCATGCGCGCAGAGGGTTAATTATGTAGAGCTACCAAAGGATGACAAACACATTCCCATAACAAGGTCAACATTTAAGAAAGCGATTGTCTCATAATACAGATGTGGTGTTTATTTGGTGATTATCAACCCAAAAAACTCACATCGAAGTCAATGGGTTCCAGAGTGCTTACAAGTACTGCAAATAAAGTGGGAAAAAAAATTTGCCATTGCAATCAGTCCATCCGAAATCTTTTACTCTCTCCCTTGCTTTCTGCCACTGTTGCATCCTGTAACGCTAATATTGCAAAGGTTCAGGGAAAAGTTACACCTCATGGGGGCCCAAAAAGGAGGACAGTGACAAGGTCATTAATTTCATAGGTTATATAACAGCCAGTATTTTCATGTTGTGAAATTACTGAAACATAATAAAATGAAAAGCACTAAAGTGCAAACCCTCGGCGAACTGCACATGCACGATACCTGCTAGTTGATGGGCTGGGCTGTTTGTATGTGTTTACTTGTGGTCTCCCGCTAGTAGCTAGCGGAGTGTCTGACACGGGCTAGCTACAGTAGTAGATAGCATGCGGGAGTCGATACATGCCCTTCGTTGTGACTTCTTGAGCCCGCAAGGTACACAGAGCGAGAAGATCAGGTCGCGGTAAGCCCGGTGAGATTAGCTATATATGCATATTGCCTTTTTCGCTTGTTTTCATGGCATATCTCTCAAACGCAGTCGTTTCAGGAAAATCACCTTCTTATTTTTTCAGGTTGGCGTAGTTCTGAAGCCGCTAATAGGCCGCCTCGTAGCCTGTAGTGCCAGAATAAGCGTCGACAGACAGACAGACACACAGACAAACCAACTACTGTAACCCTTGCACGTGCGCGTCGAGGGTACAATAAGAAAAATGTACGTATGTGCAAAACCCTCTGTGTTACAACATGCGTGCGCATGATTACAGGTTGCGCGCATGTAGCTACGTTGTTACTACACAGCCTTGGCCTAGGGGGGATGATGACTTGCCAGTTCTCCATCGTAATGTATAGCTACTCCTTGATGCAAAGCTCTACCTATGTGTGACCACTGAGACTTTGATTGTGGAAGGCTGCTTGTGGTAAGCCAGTACTCAGTAGCATATTGGCTTTTTCGCACCATAACACAAATGTTTTGAAATCAAAAACTGAGAATAGCTTAAAGGAGGGATGTATGTGAAAACTACGAGGTATATAGGCACAACAAACAAATCAACTACGCACAGGACAGCTCTTTTTTTACCAAGGTAAAAATGAAGAGCTGCCCTGGGTGGGATTCGAACCCAGGACACTCTGCAGTCTAGGCGAGCGCTCTACCAACTGAGCTACCAGGGCAACTCAGCTGGTAGGGGTTCCAACCTACAACACAATACAACACAAGGCAAACCTCAAACCACTGTGTTATGACACAGTATACTCTCACTTAGCATGCAGGAGCAGACCGGGGTAATTAAACCACCAATGACACCCAACTCCAAACCGAGTATATGCATGTCTCAACAACTTGGTAACGAGGTAGAAAGGCAAAGGCACAACAAACAAATCAACTACACCAGGACAGCTCTTTTTTTCCACACAAATTCAGGTATGTAGGTAGGCATAGAAAAGAACGATGTTGCAACTAAAAAGTCGAACAGACACAAACCAGCCATACTAACCCTCACTGCACATGCACATTGGGGGTCCCCCTCCACTTGCTCAAAGGCAAAGTGGGCAGTTATTTGGTAAGAAGTTACGTATGGGTAAAAGACATAAAAAAATTGTTTTCATGTTTTTCTTCTTTATTATTTACCAAAACATCCGCCACTTCCCCGAACAACAGCCTTTGAATTCTTTCCTTTTTGCATCTGTCTCCAGATTGCAAGAAATTTCTTGTGATGGATGGAGCTGAGTGGCTGGTATGGGAACCTCACAGCATACGGTATCCCATCCACCCCCAAGTATAGTGTAGACAGGTCATCACTAAAAAAATGTATCAGAGGTATTAAAAGTTTTTTCCATTCTGTGTTCATTATTCAATTGTAGCGTCATGTTCAATCTGCGTGACATCAGAGGAGGAAAACCAGCTAAGCCAAAAGCAAATTACATTGGAAGGCTTGCGTACACGGAAAACTGAACACGTTGATATGCCAACACTAAATGAATGGTGCTTAAGGAAAGTGGAAGCTACGTAGGTCATCCCTGTCTTGTCTCCTTGCTTTTTATGGCATCCCTATGTTCCACACTTTAGTAAATGTATTTATTGTTTTAGACTCTTTGTTGTCGTTCACATGTTCCTTTCACCACCAAAGTATATAAGTGTACCAAGTTTCATTGTTGGAGGACCCACAATAAGCAAGTTATAGGCACAAACATCACTTGCAAGTTTTGATGCCTGAGGCTGTTTGTTGTTATTTACAAACTTGTACTTTACGTTTCGATGAACCTTATCATGGTAAATCTGTGTACCAAGTTTCGTTGTTAGAAGGCCCACAATAAGCAACTTATAGGCACAAACATCATTCGCAAGTTTTTTTTGCCCGAGGCTGTATGTTGTTGTTTACAAACTTGTAATGTTTACATTTTGATACTAATGATGGGTTTTTATCGTTCTGGGTGTTGGCATTAACTAGTTAGCACATTTTATTGGTCTATATCAAAATCTATGGCCTGGTTCGTTGTTTTTTGTTTACATGACAAAATTGTTTACAAACACGATAGGATCAGACTGAAGTGTCAGAATTTGGATCTGATTGTAACTTAAAGTGAAACGAACAAATCATAATGCAGGGCAACCAGTGTCATCCCTATCACTAAGTACGGTAGCACTTAGTATAATAGGGATGGTCATGGTACACCTAGCATCATATATACTATGATAGGGAGTTTTATTCATCTCTTCTTCAGATTCGACGCCCATAATTCAAAAACTAAACAACATGATAGTAATGAAATTTTGTAAGAATGTGGATATCCGTCACCCAAAGAGACTGGCTATACTTTAACAACAACATAAAAAACATTGATTACTGTGCAATAATGCAACACGTTCTCCGTGAATGCAAGGCAGGTAAACATCAATATTTTACAGCTGCGTGACACGGATGAAGTATGCTGAAACATTAACGTGGGGGCGTCTGCTCACTAAAAATTGCCGTTTCTGCAGTTCTGCATTTTGTGAATAGCCTATTAAAAAAACAGCCTTAGCTCGCGAACAGAACCGGGTACGCACTTCAAACACTCTACGATCGTTCAAAAGGCATTGGTCATCCAAAATACACCGCAAACTCGGAAAATATTGCATGGCGTAAGGTTGTGTACAGTCACATGTCAACCCTTTGGGCGCCATAGGTGTCTCCTTAAATAAGTAAGGGTTATTATAAAGCACAAGGAAATCACAAACTATGCAGTACTTTGGGGGTGACGGAAGGCTTCCAGTGGAAGTTCCAGAGCCACCACTTCCAACACTGCTTGGACCTTCTGAATCCTCACATCGTCTCCTTCTATACAACACACAATTGCAGTTCTGCATTTTGTCAGTTCTGCATTTTGTGAATAGCCTATTAAAAACAGCTCGCGAACAGAACCGGGTACGCACTTCAAACACTCTACGATCGTTCAAAAGGCATTGGTCATCCAAAATACACCGCAAACTCGGAAAATATTGCGTGGCGTAAGGTTTATTATAAAGCACAAGCAAATAACAAACTATGCAGTACTTGGGGGGAGAAGGAAGGCTTCCAGTGGAAGTTCCAGAGCCACCACTTCCAACATTGCTTGGACCTTCTGAATCCTCACATCGTCTCCTTCTATACAACACACAATTGTTTGAGATATAATTCAAATCAAACTCAAACTTACTTGCTACTAGATCGCAGAGACGCTCTGATGTTCTGCAGGAAAGATTGACAAAATTCACACATAAAGGCACACCAAAAGTATTCATCAATATTTTAGGGTATTTAATGCCTTAAAATTGTGTTACCATACCAGTGTGTGCAAATGTAAGTGCAAAGAGTGTGAGGTCTTGTGCAGTCGCTCAATTTTAAATGCAGACTATTTATCGCATGCAAGAAGTCCAGGAAAGAGTTTGGCGGAAGGTTGGGCAAGAGCACAGTAAGAAAATATTTTAACGCTACTATGAAGAGTTCAACCCAATTGTTTGAACAACAGCAAATCACCTCTGGCAATTCTCACTAACGGTGGCATGCAAGGAGATGAAACTTGATACGCATGTGTATTACATAATTTCTATGACAAGTACATGTTTCCGACAATCACATAATGTTTGAACGACAAATCTTTAAAATTACTTCTTCACTTTCACTTGGTACACAAGCGTATTACATAGTTTCCATGACAACCTGCACAACAACAAATATCTTCAGGCACTTTTCTTTAAAGTTACTTACTCACTTAACAGTAGAATGCATGGAGATTAAACTTGGTATGCATGCGTATTACATCGTTTCCATGATGACCACTTGAACAAAGAAAATAGCCTCAGGCACTACTTATTCACACCACAAACTTGTTAACGGTAGCACTCATGGAGATGAAACTTGGTATGCATGTGTATTACATCGTTTCCATGACGACAACGTGAACAAAACCAAAGAGCTGCAGGTATGCATACGTATTAAACCGGCATCTTTCTCTTTTATTATAAAATGAGTGGAGACAAATAAATTTAAAATCCTGCAAAATAGGCATATAGGGATGGTAAAAAGAAAGGGAGACAAGATAGGGATGGGATACATGAAGCATGGTTAATGAACAGATTTGAGCATGCTGATTTTGTGAAGGGTTCGGGGGTGTCAGCGTGCTCAAATCTGTTCAATACTGTCAATAACCATGCTTCATGTATCCCATCCCTATCTTGTCTCTCTTTCTTTTTATACCATCCCTATATGCCTCTTTTTTAAATTCGCAGCATTTTTAATTTACTTGTAGAGAGTGGTGTCATGTGTACGCAGAAATGTAGTATGCATTCGAGATATAAGCGTTTACAGGTGCCTGGGTGTGCATTTTTCTTGCAGGAAGCAAGAGCAATTGTTCTGGATATGCACTCCATGACACCTAGTCAGCTCACACGCTTTAACTGTCTTCCGTACGGCATTCGAGAAGTGGAGGACACTTACACAAGAAATTTAGGTTTTTGAACTAACTTGAATATACCAAAATAATTATTTCACATGATGACTTACACTTTCTCCTTCAGCCATGATCTCAAAAGAGACTTTCTTCCTTTCTAAAGAAAATAAGTGTAAGAGCAGTGTGAATGGTATGTATAAATAAAATCACTAAGTACAATGAAAAGCACTAAAGTGCAAACCCTCGGCGAACTGCGCATGTGCGGTACCACAATAATTGATGGGCTGGGCTTTTTATGCCTTTACTCGTGGTATCCCACTAGTAGCTCGCGGAGAGTCTGGCACGGGCTAGCTACAGTAGTAGATTGCATGCGGGAGTCGATACATGCCCTTCGTTGTGACTGTTGTGCCTTCAAGACACACAGAGCGAACGGACGCGGTCGAGGTAAGCCTAATTTACATATTGGCTTGTTCACTTGGTTTTCACGCCATAACTTTAAAACACAGTAGTTTTACGAAAATCGCCTTTTTTAAAATCAACCCAGTGTAGCACTGAACCCGATCATATCGCTATTTACCTGCTTTCGTGCGCGCGGTGGCAGAAAACGTGGTAACAGACAGACTGACAGACACACTTACGGGACAACTACCGTAACCCTCGCTGCGCATGCGCGCCGAGGTTAATAATACTTAGCATATAGAGATGGCAAGCATTATGCCCAAGTCCAATTTCAGGTTTCAATTTTGTCAGACATGGGGCATCTTACGGTGAAAAACACTGACATGATGCGTGTGCTCTAGTGTGCCAGCCGGCAGGGCACATGCGCAATCGATCGCACACTGCACTCGAGTACGTGCATGCTGGCGTTTTGGCTTGTTTTCAGGCCATATCTTTGGAACGCACGATAATCGCCACATCAATATTCATGCTTTCGTAGCCCTGAAGCTGCTAATTTGGTTAATTGGTCTTATCCTTGCCAGTCTCCTGAGGGAAGACAAAAATGAATGTTTTTCTCCTGAGGATTGTTCAGTCACATCAGATATCCCCTTCTTACCAGTTCTTGAAAAGCCTGAAGATTATCCATTTCAGTGGAAATGAATGTCTGATACCCTTTATCGTGGAAAATACATTGTATCCTCTGTGTATTTACAGAAAGACTGAACAAATGTGTACCTTGCAGGTTCCCAAGCTGTGTTTTGTGTTTCTAAACCAAAGTAATCCCAGTGAAGGCGGATGTGGAATTGTAAATCACAGAGTGAGGGACATTCTTCAACCAACCTTCGCAGAAGTAACCATAGGCGGAGGAAGTCTTCAAATATTGGTACGGCTAGGTGGACGTGATTTTGCTGGATGCGATTTTACCAATGTGTGCTGCATGTGATTTTCACCAAACATGTACAAATACAACAAAAACCAACCAAAAACCTTTTTTCAAACTGTTGCGCAACCTCAGTCAGATCGATCTGATATGTGAGTGACTTGTGCACATTGGAGAAGCAGCATGTGATTCAGTCTATGTGCTGTCACTGTTGATCTTAGATAGGTTTTGAGCCTGCGGAGTGAAGAAAACGATCGCTCAGCTGAGGCGGTAGATGCGGGAACAGTATAAAGCAGTTGCAGTAGTTATGCGATTTCAGAAAAAAGGGAAGAGGTTGTTTTCAGTGACAATATTGCAGCTTGAATGTCTTGTAAGGATGGAGTGACCGAGTTAACAATGTCTTTGACGACAGCCAACTGATTCCTGAGACGTGAGTGATCAAAGTCATCACCATAGTGTTTACATACTTCTTCAAAGTACTCAGATGATATCTCACCTGTCGATGCTGATTTTAGCAGCAGTTGTTCTGCTTTCATATATAAATTGTAGTTTTCTTGTTCAAAATGCCCAACAATCTCACCATGAATACAATCAATAAACTCATAGTAGAGTTTTCGATAGTAATCTTTCGGTGAAGAGAAAGATGCAGGATTTGAGCCATCATCAAGCCTTCGTGGAGGACGACGAACACGTGGAACACCAGGTTCTAGTAGTTGTAGCTCCTGTGCCTTAGCTGTTGCATTTTCCCAAAAAGATCAAAGCACGAATCTGACCTTAATCCCAACAATGCTTGGCACAGAGCTCTAGCTGCACTTTTAGCATTGAATGCAGTAACACTGCTCCTTTGCAATGTGCAACTCAGTGCATCAGTAATGCCATAAAACTTCACACCAAGCTTCACCCCAAAAAAATTATTGCATTTTTGCATGCTACTTGAATATGCCACCTGCCTTTGACCTCACTTCACTACAGCTGGTGCCCATGTCCGACCCTCCTCTAAGGTTTGCAGAAGAGGGGCTCAAGTGACTTGTGCTTTACAGTCCAGCGAGTTGGACAAAGTGGTCTAAGAGATGAGCCATGTGTGTCAAAATCATTTCTAATTCTCTCTAGCAAAGCCTTACGTTTTGGAGAGTAACGAATGAGGTTCGAAAATTCTAGCACAGTATAAAGTGTGGAAAGAATTACGTTCATATTACGAGAAGCATCTTGAACAGCTAGATTGAGGGAATGACAAAATCAATGTATATAGAGGGCTTTAGGATAATCTTTACTGATTCTAACTTGAACACCAGACAAACGACCACTTAAATTTGCTGCACCATCATATGCTTGTCCACGACAGTCTGTCAGACTCAGACTGTATCGACACATTGCATCCTTCACTAAAAGTGTTAATGTTTCTGACGTAGTATTATCTGTCTCATAGAGCCCCATAAAATCCTCGTGAACTTCTAGGGTATCGGCTGAGACATGTCGAAGGCATATGGACACTTGGTACAAGTCCAGGATCGAGCTCCGAGTATCGTGACCAGCCATATAATAGTGCAGCAGAAAATGGTGACATGGGCAGACCGCATACATATGTAGAAAGACCTATAGATATTTTTAGACAACAATGAGAGACAGCCAGGGAGAAATTGATAATCTGAGCTAATGGAAAAACCATGTAATTGGACAGGGAGAGAGTTCATAGAATGGCTCAAGTAACTAGTTTCATAGTTTACAGCAAGTGCAAACAATATGAAACTGGCAGAGAAATAGTGATAGGATAAAATATCTTATGAAATTCTGTCTAGTCTCTGTGTACCAAGAAACTCCGCCAGAGCTCTGTGGAGCACATACTCTGCAAGGTATTATTCGGTGACTGTGTGCAGAAAAGGTGTTTGCATAATGTCGGACCCAACAGTTGTGTAATTGTGGCCAGATCTTTTGCGGTCTCATGCACATTGCAGTATCAGGGAATATTTTATCCGGGTTAGTATCGCAGTGTGCGACAACGCAAATCTTAAGTCCTAGCGCAAAATGCTGCGATGCATTTTCTTTCGCGGTGAAACGCACTAACGAGCGCTAGCCTATATATACCAGGGAGAGTCACGCTCACAGGGGCGTGCGCGCGGCGGGCATCAATTAGACTAGCGCACGTGCGTTCAACGACTAGCGCTCTGGAGCTTGTGCGGGACAAGACGTTTGCTATGTCAGCGACAGGCAGTGAGATCGTTGGGGAATGGCTCCGCTACGAAAAGGCATCCGGGTTCGTTACGCGTGTAAAGCACGCGGATCGTTTGTGAAGTCTTTGTGTAAGACCACTCCAAGTTGTATACTGGTTTCTAGTCCGCCGCCCACACCCGTAGTTTCGGTCAAACTGCGCATGCTGTGCTGTGTGTACTATCATTTTGACCCAGTATGAATTGTTGTGGTCATATTAGCAACTTGGAGTGGCCTATAGTGTTACTCGGAGTTCTTTGAAAAGGGACAACATTGTACAGCATTCTAAGTGTGTTGTATGTATTATCAACATTTACACCGAGTTGCATTGTCAGCTACTGAGTCATTCCAAGGTACCAATGATTTTGTTAACTGTTCATGATATTCAATTCCACCCACCTACACAACAGTGCTAATCGACTGCTATACAAGTTAATGATTGTGCAGCAGTTGCTGCTACGCAATGAGTATGATAGTGCCCTGGCACATAATATCTTGAGATCTGGCCATTATAGTGCCAGACGACAGACATTCAGAATGGTGGACAGACATTTAGAGTGGTGTGCAGCGATGCTTTGTATAAGAGGAGTTTCCTTTACTGCAAAACTATCAGCTTTGTTTGTGTAACACCCACACCCACTTGCGTATTGTAGTTATCACATAGAGAAAACAATGGAGTATATATTCTCCATGCAAGGCCAGTTGATAATAACTCCACAAGCCAATAGGTACTGCATGATTTGGTGTGTGTGTGTGTGTGTGTGTGTGTATTTGTTTTACCAACTACTCTGCAGCACTTGCATCCAGGCAGGCAATCTTATGAAACCACTTTGTTAAACGTTTCATAATGTTAAAGACAAATGCACCCCTCTGAGAGACATGCTCTGGGGTGGGTGTAGAATTGAGATCACTGCGCGAAGCCTTCTTTTTTCAGAGAAGTCCTCCATACTGTGTATTTGCTACACGACCGTGACCCCTACGCTGTCCGGTTTACCTGGGACCCTATAAAACCAGGCAGCCACTAAAATCAATAAACGACAGTGTTGCAAAAGAAATTCAGGAAGTTTTGTTTGGACAAAATGTCTCGGATGTGTTGGTGAGTAAAAATTCTGTATGTTTAAAATATATCCCATAAATATATATCGATAAAGTAAAAGACTGCTCATGTGAATAACATGTTTCATGTGAAGCCTAGGCCAGTTAACTAAACTTCCAGCTTCAGTGCCTTCTGTGCCACAAAGGTTTTGTAAATTTTTGTGGTGGGTTTCCAAGAAAAACAGTGTACACAGGCAAGGGTTAATTGGCGAGAAAAGTCAGACTTTCTAGTAATCAGTAATCTGAATGCGGGTTAGTGAGTACGACCCACCGACTACCCTGCACATAGCATGATGTTGAACAAGACATGTGTTCATTCGCTAAAAGTGCAGTGGAAGTTTCTCTAGTAATGATTGCACATGCAATAACTGCACAGAATGAGTTTATTTTGTTAATGTTTCATTTGAGTATGATGACACCAAGTACGCTGCATTCCAGCAGGGATTCAGTGAAGTGGGTGAAGTATTTGAGTACACGCCAAGGGTGGTGAGCAGTGTTCCTGATGTTGTCGTAAAGTATAATGACTGGTACCCAGTTCTTGTGGAGGTGAGTTACACATTACAGGGCCTCCAAGACTTTTCAACCCTATTATTATTATAACACCACAGTGACACCACAGGCTAAATTTATAGGGCTCGGTATAATCTGGAGTAGCTCCTCTCTAAAAGTGGGAGAGGATGTGGTCTGTGTGGTATAGACTTGTTTCCACGGAATGTCGAAAGACTTAATTATGTCGTTGACGTGCACAATAGGTTTATAGGAAAAGAGCTTAAACAAGTGAAATAACAATGAAGAAAAGATGACCTGGTTGCTGCTTCACAAAGTTGTGATTGAAGATCAACCCACCACTTATGTTTTTTGTTAGATAAAAGATGCTGGCAGCAGCTACACCCAGGCAGTACCGAAGAACTTTCAGTCCATTTATGGCCTGTGGAAAAACTCTCAAACGAAGTTCCTCGGCATTGTCTACGAGTATGGGGTGGTAAGCTGTACCAAGAGTACATTGGAGGAGCAGAGCATGTAACTCCACATTATTATTGTGATAAATCAAAACATAGTGAATTACGTTTGGGTAGTTTTTTTACATGGAACAAACGTGACAATTTATAATGACATGGCAGGTTTTTTTGCAAGGGGGAAAGGGGGCAAAATGGTTTTGCCCTCTATGGCTCAAACCAATTAAGTGAAATCAGGGATTTCTGGGTTACCTTGTACCCCTATTATTTCTCAAAAAACCAATTTGAGACTGAAAAGTTATAGACAAAACACAGCAAACTGCACTGCCCTTGTAAAGTACAATTAAACTTAATGTGGTAGTTTGCCCCAGGCAACAACAAATACATGCTGCCTGCCCAATGATTATGACACAACAATGAAGTACAGGTGTGTGTGTGTGTGTGTGTGTGTGTGCTTGTGCTTGTGGAATGGGGGGAAACCCTTTATGGATACAGCAAAAGGGGCGATAATTATGTTTTGGTTACATTAGGCTTTTTTTCAGCACCGGTTTCAGAGTGATCTGTTCCTGGGTAGTGCAAAATTTCACTCCACATCAGTTTGAAATATATTATGTATCCACCACTAATATTTTTATAAATGATGCTGGCAGCAACTACACACAGGCAGCAAGCGCAGCGAGGGTTACGGTAGTTGGTTTGTCTGTCTGTGTGAGTGTCCTGTGCCTGGTCATTTACCAAAGCAGCTGCTGTTTAGCGAACTCCCCAAAAAGAGACCCTGCCATGGAGTGAAGAGGAGATGGCGGGATGTGGTGCGGGTTGACCTGAAGGCAATCTCCTTTGCCGATGACTGGTACCACACCACACTGCCCAGGACAGGAAGGAGTGGCAGGCGACTTGCAAGGAAGGTCTAGCAGTATTTGGGGAATGTCATCAGAGATCACACTTTTCTAACCAACCTGCTGTTACTGAGTTCTCATGTGGGGGTTTCCTTGGAAACGTACCTCGAGTGGTAGCTAGTTTCTAGCTCTGCTTTCGTTGCTTCAAGCTGTTATCTTCTGCTACTTCTGTTGGTGTTTGGAGGGAGAGCTACCATTATCTACTACTCTTGGAGGTCTTCGGCAGCCTATATTCCAACTGCAGCGCGAATTCCAATTAATGACGCTTCGGTGAATACAGCTCCCCGGACTTTTTCTGCTCAAGACTGGGTCGTGAGTTGCAAAAAAACGGGCTAGGGCGAATATCCTTTTGTGGGGAATGCCTAAAACCTTGTCAATGCTGGAAATACGGGCGAACCTTGTGGATATAGGATTAGTCGGTTTTTCTAGGGGAAGCGTTGCTTGGGAGGGCGATCACGTCAGGTTAGTGTTACTGCATAAGGATAGTAAGGGCCTTAGTAAGGCAGTTGTGGCGCAAATTTCAGCCTGTCTTCGGAAGATTGGGTGTAGATGCGTGTTAGATGAAACCTGCCCCGCTAAAGAGGCTGTACGCTTGGCGTTCAGTGTGTTACGTTTTCTCAGCTAGCTGATAGTGATGAGTGTGCAGCTGGTGTGCCTGAAGGCAGTGAAGTGAATCTTTCAGTTGTTAGTGAGAGGATGAGTAGCCAAGGTAAAAAGGACAGAAGGCTAAGAGTCGCTACATGGAATTTTTTCAGGCCTTTGTAGTGAGCGTAAACAGAGAGAGGTAGGGGAGTTTTTGCAAAGGTTCAAGATTGATGTAGTAGCTGGTCAGGAATCTTGGCAGAGGGAGGGAAAGGCAGTTGCTGTTGATGGCTATAGATGGTTTGGAAAGCCTCGTGAGAATCAGAGTAGTCGTAGAGGGGAAGGAGGGGTTGGGTTCTTGGTTCAGGAGTGCTTGATAGACGAGGTAGAGTTTGTAAGTAAAGTCAGGTATGAGGAGGGCGTGTGGACGAAGGTTCGAGGTGGGAGAGGGAGGGAAGCATTGTATGTGTGTTGCATTTACATCCCTTACGGATAGTGCTTGTGCTTCTGTCATTGAGGATAGTTACGTCAAGTTGAAGGAGGATGTGCTTGGGTTCATGCAGAAGGGGAGGCTTGGGTTGTTCTTCTTGGTGATTTTAATGCGAGGGTGGGTAGATCTACTGATGCTGATTATGTCATTGAGATGTTTGGGGAGGAGACTTCTAATGCCAGTGGAAATAGGCTGATTTCATTCTTGAATGAGGTGGAGCTGGTGATATGTAATGGTAGGAAGTTAGTGTCGGAGCCTGAGTGGACTAGAGTAAGGCTGAGCCTGCAGCAGAAATCAGTGATAGATTATATAGTTACGGCTATGCAGTTGATGAGGGAATCTGGTGATGTACAGATTAATATAACTGATTTTGGTGCCTCGGATCATTTTCTAGTGTGGCTGGAGGTGGACCGGGTTACAAAGTGTTGTAAAAGGCAGAAGCGGACAATATGAAGTGGCATGGGTGTGCCCTACACTCTATTTGTTCCTTGTCCCCGCACTTTTTGCACGTGCACACCCGAAGCGGGTGGAAGTCACACGTTCCTCCCTCCCACTCGTGAATGTCACGTGCATGTTTTGGAAGTGCTTCCAGGCTTTTCACAAATTCTTCCTGTGATTGGGCCTCCATCAGAATCGAGGTGAAATTTTTGTGCGCTTTGGAAATAAAAGGTGGATTCAAACAACCGCATGCAGCACTGTGGTTGCCCCCCTTGCATTTACAGCTCAGCTCACACAAAGCTGGAAAACTAGTCCTGTACTTATCACACATTTGTGACGGAGCCAGAGATTGTTACTGTAGTTAGCTGTACCATCATCAGACTAATGCGCATGCGTGTTTATATATCATTATATCATCATAGGTTGTACTTAGGCTAGCGTAAACTCTGGGACAATTTAAAAAGATGAAGTTGCTAAACCCTCTGGGATCGATCAAGCGGGATTACAGTGGAGCCTCCCACCGAGACTGAAGTTGTCGCTAGCCTCACCTTTTTCTATCCGCCAAGCAGCTATAGCCAGTTCGCCAGCCTACAACTAGAGGACCCAAGTAAGTACCAAGTACGTAGTCTAAAAGGGCGTAGCAGGAACAGACTCAGTGGTAGCAGTCGATTTTGGGACTGAGGAGCAAGATCCTACCTTAGTGGGACTAAGAGTGACTATTTGTAACGAGACAGACCGATGTCGGCGGAAGACGAGCACCACGTGGACCAGGCGGGGGCGGCGACATCGTCAGCGGCCCGCGAACTCGAGTCGGAACTGGAAGCGCGTGAACTGGAAGCGCGTGAATCGGAATCAGACCCCACAGCTCCGCCTGGAGTACATTCGCTGGGTGGAGAGGTTGGAACGGACCCTTGTGTCGTCCTGCAGCGCTCTCGCTACCCCCTCAACTCTAGGAAACTGACGGTTGCCCACCTGCGTGCCGTGGCGGAAGCAATTGGACTACCGACTGCTGGTTCCGCAGATCAATTACGTCAATGCATTTAAGGAAGACTGCGAACCGACCGAGACAACCCGAATATCGTCGTTATTGTTCGAGACATCGAGCAGATCCTCTCCCTCGCAGACTCGGAAGACGAGTTTGTCCGGACACCACCTCTGCGTCGCGGCCCAAGCCTTCAACATGACCAAGGTACCCTGCACGAACTGCAGGAAGTTCGAGAGCAGCTGCAGGAAGCCGAACGCATCATCAAAAGCGCCAAGTCGTAAGATCTTCAACAAGCCCGGCAGATTGCAGAACTTCATGAGGCCCTCACCAAGCAGGAGCAACATAGCGAGGAGCTGGCCGACCGAGTCACCAGCCTGACTAAGCAGCTACTGGATAGCAAGGCGAGATTGAGAGAGAACTGGAGGACTAGCTGCGAGCACCTCGCAGAGCAAGACACTGCGATCGCAGAGAAGGATGCCGTAATTGTCGACCTGAAACACAAACTGGATGAGTTAATGGGAGATCGGCAAGATGGGAGAGACAGTCGAACATCATGCCGTAGAACAGCGACACCGCGAACGGAGACACCACCTGCTAGCGGGGGACATCGAGCGGTACACGGACATGCAGTGGTGTACTCCCCCCCAGCGACACCCATACTGCATCTGCAGTACTTACACCTGGTGGAGGAGTTGGAGCCCCACCCCCAGTTGAAAGTCCACCCCGTGAGTTGACTCATCATGGATCCACCCTTGGATTGCACCATGCTGACGCCCGGACCTCGGTCACGTTGTCGTCACCCCGCTATGCTGACCCCGGGGCAACTTCACGTCCAGCTGAGTTCGTCCCTACGAGAAGAGGGAAGGCCCCTCCTATAGAGTTCTTTTCGGCAGAGGACCCTGCCGTACTCCTGGAAGACTGGTTGCCAAGTTTGGAACGCGCTGCTGATTGGAATGGATGGATGCCGCAGGATAAGCTGATGCAACTGCCCGGATACCTCAGAGGTCGGGCCTTACAAGAATGGTATCTACTCAGCCGAGAGTAGCAGCAGTCGTACCCAGTGGCCGTAGATGCCCTCCGAGCACGTCTTGACTCCACCAACAGGACCATGGCTGCTCAAGAATTCCGACACACGATTCAGCGCCCGGGAGAAAGTGTCGCCGAGTTCATCCGTCGACTGGAGAAAGCCTACCAAGTAGCATACGGCAAAGATTCCCTCAACCATGACACTAGGGAAGCCCTTCTCTACAGCCAGTTGTACGACGGCCTTAGTTACGCGCTCATGCGTGGACCCTCGGTGTCAGGAGGCCAGAACTACAGGGCGCTCTGCGTAGCAGCGAGAGGCGAAGAACACCGATTGGCAGCGCTACACCGACGCCAGCAGTTCAAATCGCCCAGCGAGATACTAAGCCGCCCACGAAAGCAAGGAGCAACCAGTTTGGGATCACAGCCAGAAGTGCCTCCAGCTCGGAACACCAAGGACCCTCCTTCCGCTCCCCTAATGGAGACCCAAGTGATTTGCTATAACTGTAACAAACCAGGACACATCGCCAAATACTGTCGCCGGCCCAAACAGGAGAGCAGAGGTTGGCCACCCAGCCAGCAAACAGCACCCAAGACCCACCAGGTGCAGAGTGCCAGCCCGCCGATAAAACAGAACCCACCAGCAGACTTTGAGTCGCCCACAAGCTTCCTCTACTCAGACTCAGACGACGAGACAGCTCATGCCCGCACCGTCCGAGTGCCTGATGAAGGCAGCATCAGTCAATGTGTTACGGTGCAAGTCCAGGGGGTGCCTGCTTATGGGCTGATCGACACGGGAGCTGACATCACCATCATTGGTGGCAAACTGTTCAAGAGAGTCGCAATAATTGCTCGTCTGAAGAAACGGAACTTCAAGAAAGCCGACAGGACTCCTAAGACCTACGATCAACGGACTTTCAAGCTAGATGGACGGATGGACCTCGAAGTCACGTTCGACGGCAGGACCATCTGTACACCAGTTTACATTAAGATGGATGCCGCAGACCAACTGCTACTGTCGGAGGGAGTCTGCCGCCAGCTGAGAATAGTCACATTCCATCCTCACGTGGAGAAGTGGAGGGGACGACCCAAGAGGGTCCGCATGAATGGACAGGCCCCACTACTTCTGAGCCAGAGTCCCCTGGTGCCGCACCGGAAGAGGCTCCCGTGGAAGCCAAAGTCCCTCTTGTTCGAGTCAACTTGGTTCACACTGTCCATCTCATGCCACATCAAGCCGACTCGTCGAAGTGAGTATTGATGCCCCTGATGGTAACAGCCTACCACTACTTCTCGAGCAGACCCAACTGAGCTGCGGAGTTACAGTTGACACCTCTCTCCTTGAAGTCACGGACGATGGAAGAGCCTGTACGGTCCTCTCTAACGGAACAGGGAGTTCAATGACTGTTGAGGAGGGATGCGAGCTAGGAACTGCATTCCCAGTTGATGTAGTGGATCCACGAGTACTGAGCGATTCCAAACATGAGCCTGAGTCATCAACAAGGTCTACACTGTCTGACTCGACTATGGTGCTGCGTGTTTGTTCCAAATCAGACGAATGGAGGAAGGAGAAGCTAGATGAGTCCATCGGACCCTGTGACACTCTTGATCCAGAGCAGCGCAACCGCCTCGCTGACTTTCTCTGCAATCATCACACTGCCTTTGCACTGGAAGACCACGAGCGAGGAGAGACTAGCCTCATTGAATTCTCCATTGAGACCGGAGATGCCAAACCCCATCGGTGTGCGCCACGTCGGATGCCGTTCGCGGTGAGAGAGGAGGTCGCCAGACAACTCAAGGAAATGCAGCAAACCAGCGTCATCCAGCCCATGGGCCAGTCCTGTCGTGATGGTTCGTAAGAAGGACGGAAGCCATCGCTTCTGCGTGGACTACCGCCACCTGAACTCAGTCACCAAGTCTGACACCTACCCACTTCCCCGAATTGACGATCTACTCGATCAACTAGGCGAATGCAGGTACTTCTCCACCTTAGATCTCGCCTCAGGATACTGGCAAATAAGAGTTGCCCCAGAGTCGCGTGAGAAGACGGCCTTCACGACACCCCAAGGTCTGTACGAGTTCTTGGTGATGCCGTTTGGGCTAACCAATGCGCCTGCAGCATTCCAAAGACTGATGCAGAGAGTTCTCGCAGGTCTAAACCCGGAGGCAGGACCAGACTTCGTCGCTGTCTATATTGATGATGTACTTGTGTTTTCTCGGACGGTCGAAGAACATCTCAGCCATCTCGAAGCGGTGATCCAGCGGATTGTCCAAGCAGGGCTGAAGCTGAAGCTAGACAGGAGGTAGAATACCTTGGGCACTTAGTCACGCCAGAGGGACTGAAGACCAACCATCGTCTAGTGGCAGCCATCACTGAGTTCTCGACGCCTAGTAACATGAGCGAAGTCCGACGCTTCCTGGGACTGGCATCCTACTATCGTCGCTTCATTGACGGCTTCGCTAAGATTGCGGCCCCTCTGCGTGAGCTGACTCGGAAGAACACCGTGTTCCAATGGACTGAAGCCTGCAATGAATCCATGAGGACTCTCAAGACCAAGCTCACAAGTGCCCCGGTCCTAGCCTATCCATAGTTCGACCAGCCATTTACCATAGAGACAGACGCAAGCATCAATGGACTAGGAGCTGTCCTACAGCAGACTCAACAAGACTCCAAACTCCACCCGGTGGCCTATGGCAGCCGATCCCTGACTGCGGCAGAAAGGAACTACAGCGTCACGGAGATGGAAGCGCTGGCTGTTGTTAGGGCGCTCACCAGGTTCCATTCTTATGTATATGGACAGTCGGTAACTGTAGTGACAGACCATGCTGCAGTGCGTGCTGTGCTCGAGACCCCGAACCCCTCAGCTAAACACGCACGTTGGTGGACCCGTGTCCATGGTGCAGGGCTTAAGACTGTTCAGATTGTTTACCGACCCGGACAATTCAACGCTATTGCCGACGCCCTTTCTCGGAGCCCACACTCTGAGTCTCCAGTAATTGGCGAAGGAGAAGATGAGACCCAAGTATCTGCCGTAGTCTCCACGCCTTCGGACGCAGGGGAGAACTCTCATGGAACTACAAGTGACACCAATATGCGGTCGTCATGGTGACATGTAATCGTCACGGAAATGATATATAAGGCATACATACCAAGTTTCATCTCTATGTATGGAAAGTTTGAGAAGTGAAGAAGTAAATTTAAAGAAAAAGTGCCTGAGGCTATTTATTGTTGTTTACAAACATGTGTTGTTGTGATTTTAATGTTGGTGATTGAATACATTATGTGTACAAAGTTTCGTTCACATAGCTCTTACCATTTGTGAGTTATACTGACACCCATTATAATGTATTGCCCGGGGCTATTTGTTGTTGTTTACAAAGAAATAAGTATGACCAGTCTCTTTGGGTGACGGATATATACATTCTTACAAGATTTAATTACTTTATGTTGTTTCATTTTTGAGTTACGCGAGTTCAATCTGAAGAAGAAGAAGAAGGAGAAGAAGATGAACAAAACTCCCTATCATAACCCCATACATCTATGATGCTAGGTACCATGTCAATCCCTATATACTAAGTACTACCGTACTTAGTGATAAGTCCTGAATATTGATGTTTAATACTACACCTAAGCAACAATATAGGGATTATGTGATGGGGTAGGGGGTGTCATCGTGCCCGTGGCTATTACTGAAGATTATGTCGTGTCCATCCTCCTCTGCCCCATATCAGTAGTAGCCTCAAAACCAGGCCTTCTCCCTCCTCCACGCGTGCATTCTCGTTATGCGTGGGAGTATTTTCGGAGGGAGATGGCCTGGATGGTTTTATCACGTGATGCGTTCCGCGACCTACTTAGGATGACATTTAGTTCGAGAGGGTGTGGCTACGCATGAATGCAGTCAAAAACAGGTTTGTGACGTGTTATGACGGTGGCGGCACGCATCACGTGATAAAATCATCCATGCAGCAGAGAGGCTAGTCTCGTGCCCAGACCCTCGAGGAAAAGGGTCTGGTGACTATTGAGAGTTTTTTTGGTTGTGCTGACTCATCATTGTCGAGTGCATGTGCAGAAAGCCCGTTTTCGTTCGTGGACACGCGGAATCCACGGAGCTGTGTTACGATCTATTACATACATCATACGCTCGCGGCAAATACTGCAATCTGATTCGTGTCTCAAAAGTAAGACTGTCGAGTCAGCACAACCAAGAAACGCAATAGTCACCAGACCCTTTTCCTCGAGAGAGGGCGGGGTCTGGGCACGAGACTACAGAGAGGCCTTCTTCCCACCGAAAATACTCCCACGCGTAATAAGACAGAAGGCTTGGTTTGAGGCTACGTGATCAGTTGCCCTCACTGCGGTAGAGGGTGCATAGAAAAATCCCCATTCAGACGATCACGCTTGCTTCAATCTAACCAGGCAAAAAGAAAACGAAGAAAGCCCTGAAAACAGTCAGTCCCAAGACGGTGCGAGTTTGTTCCCGGCACCTTTGCTCGGCGTCATTTCCCTGACCAAGACAGTACGACATAGAGTGCACTTCGTGGCACAACAAACTAAGTTTCTCAACGGCACCACCGCCGAAGCGCGCGTCGTTAACCGCGCGGCGTGTGGACGAGACGACCCTCCACACACCGGCAGTTGAGTGGTCGTCGGCGCAGGCCAGTCTCGCAGGGCCAGACGTGGATGAGGAGGTGGACGAGATTGCACGTCGGGTGCACACAGGCTTTGGGAAAGCGCTCGAGGTTAGTGTACTTCCCTACTCCCCGTTTCAGTAGCCCCCCGCGGAAAAATTACGGCAGCCCTGGATATCCCCAGCCCCTTCGTTCTTTAGAGGTCATAGTGGAGTCTGTGTACTACCTGCATTCTTTAGGCCAGTGCTATTCGTTTGCCGCCCGGATGGGATATCCCCCGGATGGATCATGATCAGAGCTGGACCTCGTCTAGGGCTTGCCACCCGAACAAATCATGATCGGAGCTGGACCTCGTCTGGGGCTAGGGCTAGGGCATCGATTGGTTGAGTCTGTCGATGCCCTAGCCCTAGGCCTAGACGAGGTTCGGCTCCGACCATCATCCATCCAAAAAGTCAGTAGTACACACAGTCTCCACTATGCCCAAGGGATCCCTGATTGGTCTGACCACTACTATGTTAGCCCGCTCCCCCTCGCAATAACAGAAAATGGGACCTTCGAGGAGACACAAATACAGGAAGGTCCATGCCAAAAATTACGTATCGTATGTAGGCACTGCATTGTAGACTTACCAGGTTGACGACTTGTCGTATGGAGGGGTCCCGTCTTCCTCAGGCAGCTGCTTTTTGGGGCGAGGGCCCAGGCAAATGGCTGTAGCATACTTCACAGGCTGGTCCTCTGATTGCGATCTATAGATCAGACACCAGGTGGCCCAGGGATCAATGCTTGCTCGTGCTTGTACGTGCGTGTTTGATTTCGTGGTTTCTAGGAGCAACCCACAGCCACACCTCTAGGCTAAGAACTGTACTTGATGTGGTCACTTGTGGGTATCAGTAGTTTCCTACTGTACTTGAACATTGTATCACATTATGCTTGAGAATGTAATGACACAAAATTAATTTCTACCTGTGTCCTCCTTAAATATTATGTATAAGAGAGGAGCTATGACATGAAATTACATGTTTTAATAATATGCGGCTCTGCGTGCTCTTTTGTGCATTATCCATGGAAAGTTGTAAAAATGTTGCAAAGTCTAAGTCTCTTGCGAGTGGATGGGAGTGATAGTGAGTGAGACTGCAGAGTGTCGTGGGTCCACATCACAACCAGAGCAGCTCTTTTTTTCCTAGAAAAAAGAGTTGTCCTGAGTGTAGTTGACTTGTTTGCCTTTGTGTTGCGTGCACACAGTTGTAGTATACAGCACTGTACTTAGGTGGCAGTTTCACAATACTGTATATACAGTAGTACATTTGAGGTATATACAATACTTCTGGGGAATAGTGTACCAGTTTAGTTGCTTTCTCGACTCCACTCCTTTTAGTGCCAAGGTGGTGGCTCCCACTCACTGTGGTCATTGTTTGTACTCACCATGACTTTGTGCACTCTTCCTTGTATATATGTGAAGGCAGTGTATGTACAAGTAGATACACAATGTGAGAGTTGTTTGCTGTATATATGACATACAGTTGACGTGAGTGTATATGTACTTCTGCCGTTTTTGCCAACAACATTTATGGCTAAGGCTAGGTTCACAATAATGCCGCATGGCCCCGTCGCACCTTGCCGTGAAGATAGAAATGGATTCTGTCTTTGCCAAAGCAGCAAGGCAGGACAAACAGACTTAGATAAATTGTAATATGTCCAGCTTCTTACTCCACAGAGGTGTATGCTTTAGCTTGTGTATTCCACTTCCTAACCTTCCTGGTCTTTGCTTGTGTAACCTGAGTAATCCTTCACTAAACCACAGTTTTTCAATTAGTACTGTCTCTTACTCAGGTTGGCTGCCATACCATAGACCACCTACCCAGAGTAATGGGCAGAACTTTAACAAACATACACCATATGAACTTGAGGTGTCTGTCTTACCTCCCAGACACCTCAACTCACCCCTTCCACCAGTGACACCCTGCAGCTCCACAGACGCAATCTGAGACTGGGTCTGTTGTACGATTATACGACTATAGATTATAGATTGTGGGATTATAGCTGTATAACCTAACCTTTCTTACCTATATGCTGGACACTCCACAACACATGACTCACACTTTCACACTCATCATCACACAACAGGCACTCCTTCATCCCCTCCCTCCCCCTATGCCTACCCAGTTCCTCATTTAGCCCATGCGTGCCTGATCTGAACTTAACCTGGCTGTCTGTATTATCATAATCCAGACACTCCAACTTACCCATGCCTCCAGACACCCCAATGTACCCATGCCTGAACATGCTATATATGAGGTGGAACTCCCACACACAAGCTAATCAGCTGATTTTGTGAGAAACAGTCATTAAGAGTGAAAACTTATTCTCCCACCCTTTTATATAATTATTATGCATGCAAAAGATTGACGTTAACTATTAAAGGTCATGCTCTATCACACTTGCTCACCTCCCTCACAGAAAAATATTCCATGTAGGCAAATAGTTGCCTGAGGTTTTTGTTGTAATTGGTAGGCTAATTGTGATGAGTGGTCCTCAGTCAGGCCATCACTCACTTCCTTTATCAGTTCCTGTGTGAATGTCTCATTGATGAGGCTTGACTACCCATACCCATTGAAATCACTATTTAGGTCATGCAACCGAAAACCTGAGCCCTTTATGCCAAGAGGCTGTTTGTGTTGCTTACAGACATGTTGTCGTTTAGCATCTATGCTAATCTTAATACAAGAAAATATATGAATTTATAGTACAGGGATGGAAGGGAGACAAAGGGATGGGATATGGCATTATAACGTCCACATTTTGAGGTGTGTTGTATTCCCCAAGAATGTTTTATTTACTTGTCTCCTCTCACTTTTATATACGCTTGTGTACATGTCTCTAAGTAGGAGTGGGGCAAGCCCCTGAAAAATTCTTATTTTGCCTGAGGCTCTTTGTCGTTGTTTTTAAACATGTTATGTGATGGTAAGGATGCAATACACATGTGTACCAAGTTTGATGTCTATGTCTTCTACTATTAGCAAGTTTGGAAGAAACATGTCTGAGGCTATTTGTTGTTGTTTACAAACATGTAAATCATATTTGGTGACATGGTGAGGATGAAAACACATGCTTACCACGTTTCATGTCCATATGTGCTTTCATTATCTCATTATGGTAACAAATAGTGCATATCATTGCCTGAGGCTATTACACAAACTTGTATTGTTGTGTTTTCGTTGTTGGTGATGGAATACATTATGTATACAAACTTTATTTACATATATAGCTGTTACCGAGTCATGTATCTCCATCATAATGTATTGCCTGGGGCTATTTGTTGTGTTTACTGCAAACAACATTGTTTACAAACCAATATGACCAGTCTCATCGGGTTATGGATATCTGTACATTCTTACAAAGTTTCATGCCTTCATCTTTTGAGTTATGGGTGTCGAATCTGAAGAAGAAGAAGATGAACAAAACTCCCTATCATAGCCCCATACATCTGTGATGCTAGGTACCATGTCAATCCCTATATACTAAGTACTACCGTATATAGTGATCCCTGACACAAGTCCAATTGTAATGATAACTAGTTAGCAATAGTTGTTGATAGTGGAGATCATGAATTTAAACAAGCCCCAATTGTAAGGAATGTTTATTGTTACACACATTATTCCACCACTAGTAGTCTGCCAGGCAGCTCTCCTGGCAATGGACAGGCTGTCCATCCTTCAATATCAATGTGAACAGTTGAATGCTGTGATAGATGCTGATATTTGCCATGTCCACTGCATGGGTAATTGTTGTAACAACTACCAGTGAGAATACAGAAGGAGGTATATACTATGTACAAGGTTCCTGCAAGGGAGGAAACATATTGTCATACCTTGCGTATTTACAGCTTAGCTCATATGCAGTCAACCTTCATAATAGTATATACATTGTGGTATTATACTGAACCACTGCATACTAAACAGTAGGGGGAGGGGCCAGGAACCATCTCTATAGGGGGGATAATCCCCAGAGATGGTTTTCGTCCATTATTTTTATAGTGGGAGGACTCATCAGCAGGCCCCACCGATTTTGTTTTTACCACAACAACGAATCTGTTCATACAAACATTGGCTACAGCTCACTCAATCTTTCTTCACCTACAATGTGTAGAGTATGGCAAGCCATGCTCTCCATCTTTAGCGTGCTCAGACCCATCTATCTCAGGTGCATGCTCAGTACAAATGGGGGTGTGTGTGTGAGCGCAATATGAAGGTGAGTATAGATAAGTGTGTACAATAACTAGGAATGACACTATTGATCATGATGAGAGTTATTACAAACGGAACCCCTCTAATATAGAGACCAACGGGATGGAAGACAGTGAGCTTTTTAGGGAGGTGTACTTAATTGAGGGGTTAAAATGCACACCTTAACAGTTGTTGTTAGGGACAGAAAAGGTGTCCTTGCTAGAGAGGTATCCTTGTATATACCTCAGAAGTGAAGGAGAGCCATAGCATACTGGAATATAAGTACTAAAGCCCACCTTAGCCAAGACGGATTGTTGAGAGGAAATGAAGTATGCGTTTTGAGGCAGATGAATTGTGTAACTTGTGAGGTGTCATGACACCTTGTCTAAGACCTCCCAAAACCCCTTCAGTATATACACACATGAAAACTCTGACATAAATCATTAGTGTGCTCAGCCATCAAGAGCCTGGAGGTAGAATTCCCTGCACCTCACAACCTGTATCATAGCAACTGGTGGAGTCCAGAGCACTGTTTACATTCAGATTTTTATCACAAACCCTTAAAAATAATTGTGCTGCATCCTAGCAACTGTTGAGTGTACTGGAATGGAAACTTGAGAAAGAGTCTTCCACAGCATGCATCATACACTATCCACACCCATAAGCAAAAAGTGTTGTTTTTAAAGGGGGTTTCTGACCATTTTGCTACAATGTCATATTACACCTGAATGTCTATGTATCTACATAGCAACACAAAGGCAAGTAGCTATAACCTACATCACCCGATGCAGTTGTTGGGATGTGAGATAAGACAGCCAAAGCATGCAATTCCCTGGCAGCTACAACAAGTGTGTTTTTAGTTAGAGCCAATCTGCCTGCTGTGGTTCAAATTCTGATTTTGTCACAAACAAGGGAGATAAAATATCACAATAGACTTCTCTCAGTGCAAGAACATCATACACAACTGGTGACAAGCATGGACCAAGAATGCATCACAGCTTCAGAGTAATGTTCACATTGTGAGGTGTCAGACACTCCCCAAGCCAATGACACAATCCCTAATTGTTGCCTAGGTGAAGTAGAAATCCAGGTCTAAAATACACAACAATTTTTACCAGCTAGATACAATTTCTCACCTAGATTATAAAGTTTGGTGTGGTCAGAGAGTGTCTCATAGGCCATACATAAATGCGACCCCAAGTCCCAAATTCTGCATGAACAGGAGGAAAGAGTAGGTGTCCTGTTATTAGTGGTGTGAATATCCATGGATAAAAAAATATTGGTAGGCAAAGAGCTGGGAACCAACCTTTGCAGGATACTCCTGGATGGTTTTCGTCCATTTTTTTGAAGTGGGAGGACTCATCAGCCAGCCCCACATATTATACCCAGTCAGTACAATTAGCACACACTAAAAAGGGAAAGTGTGGGCATTTATGGCTCACCAATGGCGTTGTCAGCAGGGTGACAAGGCTCTTGAGTAGTTGCGTCGATCCCCTCTAGTTTAACATTACATCCCAGCTCCTCATTGCAAGGATGAAGGCAAATAACTGTCAGACTAAGGATCCAGATCCGCTCCTCCCATGCTGGTGGTGTGATGATGTTGGCTAGCACTAGTAATATAACAATGAAAAGCACTAAAGTGCAAACCCACGGCGAACTGCGCATGCGCGGTACCACTAATTGATGGGCTGGACTTTTCTTTTCTTTACTCCTTGTATCCCGCTAGTAGCTCGTGGAGAGTCTGGCACGGGCTAGCTACAGTAGTAGATTGTATGCGGGAGTTGATACATGCCCTTCGTTGTGACTTTTTGTGCCTTCAAGATACACAGAGCGAGCGGACGCGGTCGAGGTAAGCCTGTGCTAATTTGCATATTAGCTCCTTGACTTGCTTTTCACGCCATAACTTTCGAACGCAGCATTTTTACCGAAATCGCTATTTTAAAAATAAAGCCAGTGTGGCACTGAACCCGTTGGTATCGCTTTTTGGGCGTCTTGTTGCGTGTAGCGGGAGAAAACGTGGTAACAACAGACGGACGGAATGACAAACCAAGTACTATAACCCTCGCTGCGCATGCGTACCGAGGGTTAAAAATAGGTGGAACACATTTGGCACGAGTCACAGGTGTTTGGACTGTATTTTAACAACTTTGCAGATTCATGAAACCAACTATATATATACATGTATGTATGAATGAAGACGATGACAGAGGGCATTTTTGAATGTTTGCTGTGCTTGTTATGTTGGCAGTCTTCATAGAAATTTTTACCAGTGAGTTGGTAGGATGTATGTAAATACACGCACTACACATACATACCTATCCACCATTCCCACTCTCCAACAGCATCCCACACAAAGCAACAAAACAGTGAAGACATATGAGAAGAAACCTACCTATGGAGGTCACCTCACTCAATGAGTTGCACAGCATGGGATGGGTTAGACCAATAATGCACAGAATAATGAAGCCTCTAGGAGCCGTAATTGATTATTAGAGCAATTTCCATTTTACACAAACTTTCATTTTACAGACTACTTCCATTCACTTTATGGACTATTTCCCTTCTATCCAGAATGGAAGGATAGAATGGAATGAGTCTATGGAGCTAAAACAATGGATGGGTTTCTGCAACATACAGTCATGAGATGTTATTGATGGTGTCTGTTTTACGTACCACCCAGACACCCTAACCTACATAGTCCCCCAGTGACACCCTCACCCTGTAAGTTCAGAAAACGGGTAAGCCAATCAGATTGCTAAATGAAATGAAAAGCACTAAAGTGCAAACCCTCGGTGAACTGCGCATGCGCGATACCTCTAATTGATGGGCTGTCCGCGTTTACCGTGATCTCCCGCTAGTAGCTCGCGGAGAGTCTGACACGGGCTAGCTACAGTAGTAGATAGCATGCGGGAGTCAATACACGCCCTTCGTTGTGACTTCTTGTGCCTCTGAGGTATATGCACAGAGCAAGCGGATCAGGTCGAGGTAAGCTAGTGCTAATTAGCATATTGGCTTGTTCACTTGGTTTTCACGCCATAACTTCTGAACACGGCACATTTACGAAAATCACCATTTTTAAAAATCAAGCCAGTGTAGCACTGAACCCGTTGGTGTCGCTATTTTACCTGTTTGTTGCGCGTGGTGGCAGAAAACGTGGTAACAGACGGACAAACCAAGTACTGTAACCCTCGCTGCGCATGCGCGCCGAGGGTTAATAAAGGTAGCGTCTCTCTCTCGGCACACATGCAGGTGTATGCAAACGATACCAGTACCACATGATTATCATGCCATGTTTTTATACGAGTCAGCACAACCAAGAAATCAGACGTTACAAACCATACCCTCTTTTCGGTGCACATGAAGGACTGGGAATGAGACTACAGCCCTTGCTCATGATTCTATGACCATCAAACAGGAAAAAGGCAGCTTCACCTCACCCCTCATTACAAAAACCAGCCCTTCCCTGCATCAAGTCAAAATGAAAAGGGGGGTCAAGGCTAGTAAGATGAAAAGCACTGAAGTGCAAACCCTCGGTGCATTTGTGACGCGCACGCGTGAGTAAACGCATGCGCTGTATCACTAATTGATGGGCTGGGTTTAGTTCTCCTGGTCTCTAGCCATCTCGCGCAGAGTCTGACGCGGGCTAACTACACTACTAGACAGCATGCGAGAGGCCCTGCGTTGCATCATCTGGTGCCTGCGAGGTCGCAGAGCACGCGGATCGATCAGACCGCGGTAAGCCATCCCGTCCGTTGCGTATTTGCATTTTGCCTTTTTCGTGCTCTAGCTTTGCAACGGAGCATTTTCAGAGAAAACCGCCTTTATTTTCTGACCTTCGTTGCCCATTGGGTAGATGGTATCGTTTCTGGGACGAACAGACGTTCGAGGAGTGAGATATAGAGTAACAGACAAACAGACACAGACAGACCCAACTACTGTACCCTCGCTGCGCATGCGCGCCTAGGGTAATAAGCAGAACCCTGTAAAACACTCCAGAAGAAAGTGGTATGGCATAATACCCACTTCCTTCCACAATGTCCCCCAGCATCTTCTGCTCTGTAAGCTCTGGTGACTGTCTAGACAAATTAGCACTGCTGGAAACAGAAATTTATATGACACAAATATATAGAGCCACATGTGAGCTCAGAGGTGTATGTACATGTATGTACTATAATTCGATAGTGAACACAGTGCAAGGATTATATAAGCCGCTTCATTGCATGAATCTGTCACTGACATTCGTTTACCAGTGGCATTTGTGAAGGGGTGAAATAGCAAGTAGCAATGTCTACTGCCCCTACACATCTGACGATGTTCGGGGCATGCAACTGTTTGTTACACAGGCATCACTCTGTAATGTGTGTCTCCACAGACTGTTACGAAGGTGGCTTCCTCCAGACACTAGACAAATCAGCATGATAGGAAAGGTTGCAAGGTAATTAAGCACAGTAAGAAATAACACACATCACACACGTTTTTGTTTTGTTTTGTTTTGCCTTCTATTCGCAGGGAGTTGCAAACAAGAAAACTGGGTGCAACTTCCTCCCAAGTGACACCACGAGGAGGTTGAAGGCCCATCATGGGACGGTCTCAATTCATACATACACAGAGATGACTGCCCCACATTGTCACTCACGAGTGGATTCACACCGCACAAATATTTTGCAGTGTATATCAAACATCACATCAACAAACACACTCTGAATAAAAAGGAAAAGTGCAGAAATTATCACAGGTCATCGATCTATCATGTAGAGCATGTATACATAGGAACCTATACAAGGCACATACATGTACATGTTACAATTGCCTACTGCCACCAAAATGAAAAAATGCACCACGAAAGAAGATAATGTGTGATACTGGCTGGGTGAGCACTTATTAGAAGTGTACAGTGTGCATCAGCATGGTGAAGGTGAGTTGAAAGAGAAAGAAACAATGAATGCAATAACAAAAAATAACAGACGCTCACCGGATCATTATGATGACAGTACATTCGGAACGACTGCGATTATTTTTTCTCTCCACCAGTACAGTAGAAGCTTCTCTAGAAATGAGGGAACCTGCAGAGTGTATATGAAACATCACATCAACAAACTGTGAATAAAAAGTTAAAGTTGAGAACTTGTCACAGGCCTTCAATCTGTATCACAATTGACTACAGCCAACATAAAGAAAAAATTGCAACGAAAGAAGGTAATGAATGTGGGCTAATGGGCGGGTGGACACTTATTAGGAGTGAAAAGTGTACATCTGCATGGTGAAGGTGAGTTGATGGAACCAGAGAATAGAAATGCAATAAAAAAACAAACCACTGTTCAATGATGAAGAAGACCACTAGTACAGCGATAATTTGCAGTGTATATATATGAAACATCACATCAACAAACACACTGTGAATAGAAAGGTAAAGTGCAGAAATTATCACAGGCAGTAAAAAAATAACAGACGTTCACCGGATCATTATGATGACAGTACATTCGGAACGACTGCGATTATTTTTTCTCTCCACCAGTACAGTAGAAGCTTCTCTAGAAATGAGGGAACCTGCAGAGTGTATATGAAACATCACATCAACAAACTGTGAATAGAAAGTTAAAGTTGAGAACTTGTCACAGGCCTTCAATCTGTATCACAATTGACTACAGCCAACATAAAGGAAAAATTACAACGAAAGAAGGTAATGAATGTGAGCTAATGGGCGGGTGGGCACTTATTAGGAGTGAAAAGTGTGCATCTGCATGGTGAAGGTGAGTTGAGGGAACCAGAGAATAAAAAACAAACCACTGTTCAATGATGAAGAAGACCACTAGTACAGCGATGATTTGCAGAGTGTATATATATGAAACGTCACATCAACAAACACATCGTGAATAGAAAGGTAAAGTGCAGAAATTATCACAGGCCGTCGATCTATCATGTAGAGCATGCATATACACGTATGTATTTCAAAGAGGGCAGCAGCAGCACTCCAGTTTGACTATATAGCTACTAGTGCAGTAGTGGAATGCAAGTTCCAAAGTGTATCACTGTGGTTGTGCTCATAGTGCGAACTCGCTAGGCATATACTTCACCTAGGCAACAATATTGGGATTGTGTCGATGGCGGGGAATGTCCCTATATCTCACAATGTACATGTATGGAAGCTATGACTTACTATATGCCATCCCTATATTCCATCTTTGCAGGAATTTTTATTTACTTGTCTCCACTTATAATGATACAAGTAAATTAAAAATCCTGCGAATTAAAAAAGAGGCATATAGGGATGGTATAAAAAGGAAGGGAGACAAGATAGGGGTGGGATACATGAAGCATGGTTAGTGAACAGATTTGAGTACGCTGATACCCCCAACCCCATCACATAATCCCTATATTGTTGCCTAGGTGAAGTATTAAACATTCACCATTACAATACTCAGAACTTACAATACACTACTGAGTAACCAACACCCTTATAGAGTCCAAGTGGAGTTTAATTAAAGGGAATGTGGCAGTTACTAAAAACAACAGGGACAAGGTGGAAAAATGCTTGCTTTTAGCCCCTATAAGAGTAGCACACCAGGCAACAATATAGGGATTGTGTGATCGGGTTGGGGGTGTCAGCGTAGGCAAATCTGTTCATTAACCATGCTTCATGTATCCCATCCCTATCTTGTCTCCCTTCCTTTTTATACCATCCCTATATGCCCCTTTTTTAATTCGCAGGATTTTTAATTTACTTGTCTGCACTCATTTTTATATACTACTATGTATTATCTTTGCGGAACAGGGCAAGCCCCTATGTTGTCATCATGGAAATTGATAATATGCATACCATGTTTCATCTCCTGCCGTTATCAAGTTTGAGGAGTGAAGAAAGAAAAGTGCTTGAGGTAATTTTTTGTTGTGGTCGTCATGGAAATGATGTAATACACATGCGCATCAAGTTTCACCTCCATGCGTCACGGGTGTTTCGAATTGGCCATTGAGACGTTAAATTTTTCGTAT
>CASHTH010002881.1:0-26255 GCA_030341885.1 Geodia barretti
TGGAGAAGAATATGTGGTATATACCGGTCTGGGACTGTGTGGCTATTCAGTGCACGGTAGTCACCACAAGGTCGACAGTCTCCTTGTGTCTTTGTGCAATGGCGAGCACCAATTGCTAGAGGAGGGCCGGATCATGATGCCCAACTCCAGCATGTGATCGAATTCTTGCCGTGCGATTCGGAGACGTTCAAGGCCCAAGCGACGGGGTCGTGCCATGGTGGGGAGTCCGGTTGTGCAGATGCGTTACGTCGTGTTTCACCGGAGCGTCGCTCACGCTGACCTCGACTCTGTCAAGTAGGAAACGGCTGCCCGTAGTCTCGTCTGTGACGTAGAATAGGCGACTGCATTGTGGGCCGGACACGCTCGTCACCGCTAGCGACCAGCCCGATCGTTTCCAGCCTTTGAACAGGGTGGTCTGAACTTGCCTGCATCATCGCAGAACTTCTCATGGTACCAGCAGAGTGTCGCCCTGGCAGGAGAGGGTGATCGCCGTGGGGTCAACGACATGCGACGAGAGGGTCTTCCTTGAGAAGCGCTGTGCGCTTGACGAGCTGTTCGCAAAGGGAGTCGTACGGTCGAGTGTCTGGCGGGCGTAGTATCAGGCGTAGTCCCTATGCATTTTTGGAGAATGATTTTTGGAACATGGGCCTCGTAGTCCCGTGAAATGGCGGAATTGCGCATGCGCTTAATAATATAGTGAACGTGCAAGTCACGTAGGACCAATGCACTGTGTTATAAAAATGTTTATAAAAAATGTTTAATATCTTGTTTAAAATGTTTATGCTGAAAAACGACCAAAATAGTTCATCTTTCTACTATTTGTAGAGGCGAATTCGTTCGCTATAGATACAAGGTCAAGTAACTCTGCTTCTTCCTTGAAGACGAAGAGTATGAAAGATTATTTAAGCGTTGTTGTGTCATTGAGCTTCTAAGAAATGTCTTTATGCGACGCAGAGAAGAAAATGCCCTCTCAGCTGTGGCACTTGTTACTGGGAATGATAAGTATGCTTTCAACACTTTATCCACTTCACCTAGCATGCCTTTTACAACCTCACTTTGATTCAATGTCTCTGCAATAGTTCTTATTGAGGTAACTGCTGTAATGGTAGGAAAAGCTGTCTTTATATAGGGCATCTGGGAGCATCTGTAGCTGAATCCTAAATCTAGATAAGTCAATCTCCTCTCTGAAAAAATCCTGAACTATGCTGTTGATATTTCTGTAAGGTTTTTTTCCATTTGCTGCATCCATCAGAAGTGATTCAATCTCTGAAACGGTAGCAAGATCAGATTGGTCAAAGCGCCTTTGTACCTCCCCACATGCATAATCAAGAGCTTCAAAGTAGGTCACCCGGAACATTTCCTCCGGAGATGAAAAACGATGTGGCTGTGCACCTTCAAATCTCTTTGGAGCCTTTCGGTACCGAGGCAGGACTGGTTCATCGGTTAGACTGCTAGATAGCTCAATAACATTTTTATAAAAGGAAGTGAAGGCTGCTTCATTTCGAAGTGATGAGTAGTGGGAACTAAGAAGATGTGCACCCCTGAGTGCCTCACAAGCAATAGTGTCTCGAGCTTGGAGATTAATGGAAAATTGTTCAGCAGGGGTGTAGACAAAGACTAAAAAAATTTGAGAATGATTCCATCTGCATCAGAAGGCCCTTTGCTTTGGCAGCATATTCATCATGCCCACGTTGAACAATATCAAGAGCAGACATGACTGTTTCATAATTCTTTAAGATGCTATCAATGGCAGAGTGACCAACAGTGCAACGTGTTGGACATAGAATTAGCAGTGATGCTGACACTGTGGAATCACCACTTGACACAGTTATATCTTTACACAAGCTGTCAAAGAGAGTTAGTCTCTTAGGTGAATACTTTATTAGCTGAACATGCTGATAAATGAAGTCCATGCAGTTACGCAGCATTTCACATTTTTTGTAACTTCTTGGACACTTAAATTAAGGCTATGAGCAAAACAGTGTACATAAAGGCAGTTTCCTGCTTCTTTCTTTACCAATGCTTGGACACCATTCCTTACACCACTCATATTTGATGCTCCATTGGCTTGACCTATACATTTATCAAAGGTAAGAGAACATCTTACTAATACATATTTTATCACACTAAAAATTGTGTGTGCAAAGGTATCGGGAAGCTTAAACAAACCCAGTGGTGTTTCATGAATGTCATAGTTGTTGTTTACCCAGCGTATAGCTACACATAGCTGCTCATGGTGTGAAATATCAGTAGCTTCATCTGCAATTAGGGAGAAATAATCGCTTTTACTAATATCTTTCAATATTGAATTTTGTCACAATACTGTTTGACCACAAATGGATATGATCTCATTAATGATTTCAGGTGAGATATATTCCCTTTTTTTCAGCCACAAACCAAGTGCGGCACTGTCTTTAGCCTGGAGAAGGAGCAACTGATAAAGATTTCCTTCAAAGGCTGTGCTGTTCTCATAGTGACCACGAAATGAAAGCCCTTGCCTAGCCAAAAACACAATACAGTTTTGAACCTTCATGAACATGGCACGGTGATTTTTCATTTCAGTGTCACGTTGTGAGCTAAGTTGCACTCCAACATCTACTGTTTTCATTATTGATGAAACCTTTGTTAAGGCTTCTCGGTGCATTTCACATTTTTCATGCTCAGAGAACTGCTGCAGTGCCTATTTCCAATTTGAAAAACCTCCCTCAATGAAGGCCAGATTATAACGTTTGGAAATTTTAACCAAACCACGTTTTCGTGCTGAGCAACATGTATATTGCAGTACACTTTGTAAGATGATGTGCATACAGTGATCCACTGGTACTTCGTATATACCAACTTGATTGAATTGAGCGTGAATAATACATACAATCCACCAGTTACATCATTTGTCCCCATTCTCGACGAACCTATGGTTGAAAGTGAAATTACAGCTGCTCTAAACACGTTAAAAAAGAATAAAGCTCCAGGTATAGATGGCATCCCTCCGTTAGTGTTTAAACTTTCAATGGTAAACTTATAATGTTTACAACGGCTCTTATAAACAAGTTACTTGAGGATATCCAGATGCTTGGAGCTTAGGTATAATTAAAACCCTTTGGGCGCCATTTACATATATATATGCACAGAGCCTCCATAAGTGCATAAGAATTTATATATGGCTATAATACTAGGCGCTAATTATGTTATACATGTACATCATTTCTGCTTATTTAAGGAGACACCTATGGCGCCCAAAGAGTTAAACCAATACTGAAGAAAGGAGATAAGAAATGTCCATCTAATTACAGGGGAATAACACTGCTCCCCGTAATGGGGAAATTATTTACGACAATCCTAAGAGACAGGCTATTCTACTGGGCTGAGCATAACAATAAACTTGGCGAAGCACAGTTTGGTTTTAGACCAGGAAGACGAACTACTGATGCAATCTTTGTTATCACCACAGCAATTCAATCACACAAGAAGAGAAATAAGCCACTGTTTGCGTGTTTTGTAGATTTTGCAAAAGCATTTGACTCGGTTAATCACCAACTACTTTGGAAGAAACTAGCCTCAATGGGTGTAAGCACAAAGATAATCAGAATACTAAAATATCAATGTACACTTTTGACTATTGGGTCACCCGGCCTCTACTGTCATAAAAATTATTACTAGAAGAATGTTGAACATTGTTGGCGAGCGGGAGCGACCCAACATGGGATTTGTCCGCGATGTTCGGGCTGCATAACGTGCCGTCAGCGCAGAGCTTTCCTTTCGTGAAACAAGACAGAGCTACATGTACCTGTCGCATTACATGCGTATGCCAGAACGGTGAGCAGGTGAGCAGAACGGTCCTTACCTTACGCTTTCAGCTCGTCTGTCGTGGTCCACCAGGCAGCTGGCATGGCAGTAGGCTAGGCAGCGATCGACCGGGCTGACCGACAAAGCGGCGTGTGTTAGCTGGTCCACCAGGCAGCTGGCCTGCAGCAGTATGTGCACGCGCAATCCTAGCGTATTCGCAGCTTGGAACCATGAAGATTGGGAAGAGGTACAGCCTCGGTCAGTCACCGAAGGTTGCAGAGCATGCCGTCGAATGGAGGAGAGTTGTCTCGCTGGCTAGATCGATCAGCGCATATCGCGAGGCACTGTGTGAAAATGTAAAATTTGGAAATAACTTCGGATAAAAGGAAGCGCGTACAATTTTAGAGTATGGAAATGAAGTATGGGGTTGTTTCCTAGCAGACGAGCTGGAATCCGTCCATAGAAAATTTTGCAAATTCGTCCTCGGGTTCCTAGATCAGCTGCCAAAATTGCTTGCTATGGGGTTCTAGGGCGAACCCCATTACTGATAAAGAGGAAGGTCTCACTTATTAAATACTGGTTCAGGGTAGTCTCAAATTGGGATGTTCCAGATCTTGTTAAAGATGCTCTAAATCCGAGGAGCTTCAAATATTATTATAATAAGCGCGTTCCCCATCACGCAAGCGACGCTGATAGAGACGAGTCTCTCTCTCCGATCAGGAGTCTCACGCGGGCACGACGTTCTCTTTCCCTCTCTCTTCGACGACGAAGGGCATCTTCTCTGGACTGATCCTTCCATGATTGCGAGAGTACGAAGCTACACACACGCGTATACGCACACATTACGACAGGCAGGCAGCATGTGAAAATTTAGAAATCCTTTCGGATAGCGCGTAATCCTGGAGCATGCGCAATTGGACGACGTACGGTCGTACTTAGTAGGTGAATGCACTGCATTTTTGGGCGAGCGGGAGCGATCTAACAATTGTGTACATGCACAAAAAGTTGTTTAGTTGTTCATAACAATGTCATGATAGTACAAATGCATAGAGTTGTACAAAGAGAGCTCAGTCCATCTCCACTGAGGCGATGATACTGTCACTGTTTCACGCTAGTCGTGCTTCCCTTTCTTCCGCTGTTTCCGTGGCCAGGCGTTGCCTTGCCCGTTCCCTATAACGCAGTCGCCGTCGAAAAACAGACCGGCACGACGTTCTCTTTCCCTTTCCCGTCGACGACGAAGGGCATCTTCTCTAGACCGATCCATCGCAGAAAGTGTGGTTGGCCTGTGTCACGAGTTTATAATACACGACTGTGTAAAATTTTGAAATGTTTTTTCTGATAAAAAGAAGCGCGTGGAATACGTAGAAATAATTATACGGTTACAAATATATAAAGGAAATCGCGCCGTTGGACTCACTAAAGTGCACTAGTCAAAACTGTTTACGCAACGTTGTGTCATAATTGAAATATCGCGAATATTTGCGGGCGTTGGATGAATATACGCTATGCTGCGCGTCCGTTGAATACGTTCCACGTGTGGTTCCGTGAGTTTTTCTAGTAAAGACGGTTTATTCAAACAACAAACCTCTCATTCTTGCCTTTTCCTTGGTCTGGGCTCCTGCAGTAGCGGCGCGGAGAGAGGGTTCTTGCTCGCGCTGCGCTACGCGCGCACACTCTACGCGTAAGCGCGCACATTGGACCCGCGTGATTGCATTTTCGTGGTCAAATTAGAAATCCTTTCGGAGAAAAAGAAGCGCGTAATCCTGGAGCATGCGCAATTGGACGACGAAAATTTGATTTCAATGCGCGCGGAACAGCCGTGACTGTACCTGCTTACCCGGGCCTGGGTATAAAAACGCCGAGGGTTGCGTGAGATGCCGTGTTGTTGTAGGTGCAATAGGACTGGCTCCTGTAAGGGGTGCGCCTGTGTAAAGGCCGGAAGACCCTGCACAAACTGCCTCCCTAGCAAGCTGGGAACCTGTGTGAACAGCTCTTCTAACAGCTCCCGCTCTCAACCGCCGTCAACCGTGTCGACTCCATTAAACGCCCCCCCAACAACCGACCTGGAAGTAACCGCTGCCTCCAATACTGCCGTCCAACCAACAGATACAGACAACGAATGCAGCACACAACTACCACCACCTGAAACGGTGAGTAGACCAGCGTTCACGTGGGGAAATCATAGTGCTATTGATTTTACCAACATTTTGGAAGCTACATACTCCGAAGTAGTTCACTGGAAACGTAACTCCTTCACAGTGCCATTTGGCAAAGCGGGGAGAGAATTTGTCAGCGAATTATCAAGGCTTTTTCAAGCCTTCGCCTCTGCCACGGCTCTTGAGTCAATAGCACTTAAGGCTGCCACTGTCCTCCCAATCCTGCTCTTGCAAAAACCACAAAAAGCCTCCAAAGCTAAGGACCACGCCAGCTCTCTTGAGAGGAGACTTAGATCCTGGAGAGAAGGCAATCTGAATGACCTACTACTAGAGGGCAGAGCAATTCAAGGCAGGCTGCCGAAAACTTTCACACCAAAATCTAAAGAGAAAATCGCCCGGTCTTTCGCCGACTTGATGTTTGCAGGGAAATGCAAGGCTGCCCTGGATCTCCTCTCCAACACTGGCGAAGGTGGCATTTTACACCTAGACGACCACATAGATCCAACTACCGACTCTCCTAATGTCCGGGAGGTGCTGCTCAGTAAGCATCCAACAGGCCAGACTGCCAATTCCAACTGCATCCTTCAATCTCCCCCTCAGGAGGCACATCCTGTGATCTTCGAGTCGATCGATGCCAGTGTCATTCGCTCAGCTGCGATGAACATCACTGGGTCTGCCGGACCATCTGGTATAGATGCACATGGGTGGAGGAGACTATGTACATCTTTCAAAGGGGCTTCAAGTGAACTATGCCACTCATTAGCCCTAGTCGCAAGAAGAATATGCACCTCATATGTCGACCCAAAATCGATATCACCTCTTCTGGCCTGCCGGCTCATTGCCCTAAACAAGAACCCTGGTGTCCGACCAATAGGCATTGGGGATACTGTGCGGCGGATCTTAGCCAAAGCAGTGCTGTCAGTAATGAAACCTGACATCCAGGAAGCCTCGGGCTGTCTCCAGATGTGTGGAGGACAGATTTCTGGCATCGAAGCAGCAGTGCATGCCGTGAGAACCGCCTTTGACTCCAGTGACACTGAAGCAGTCCTCCTGGTTGACGCCACCAACGCATTCAATTCCTTGAACCGTCAGGTTGCTCTTCATAACATCAGAAGGCTCTGTCCACCACTCGCACCCATACTCATCAACACATACAGAGCATCAACAGAACTGTTCGTGGATGGCGACACTCTACTTTCCCAAGAAGGTACGACACAAGGGGACCCACTAGCCATGCCCATGTATGCCCTCGCCACCATCCCTCTTATCAAAAAACTGAAGGGCAACTGCAAGCAGATCTGGTATGCAGACGATGTAGCCGCCGTAGGAAAGCTAGCAGACCTGCGTGTGTGGTGGGACCTTTTGACCAGAGAAGGACCTGACTTCGGCTACTTTCCCAATCCATCCAAGACGTGGGTAGTAACAAAGGAAGGCTGTCACACTACTGGGCTCTCTACCTTTGCTGGCACAGGGGTGAATGTTACATCCGATGGCAGACCATATCTAGGTGCAGCAGTTGGCTCAGCCGAGTACGTGGAGAGTTATGTGAAGTCGAGGGTTGACTCCTGGCTATCCATGGTGCGCAACCTAACAACAATAGCAAAGACTCAACCACATGCAGCCTACTCGGCTCTCACACATGGTCTCTCAAGCAAGTGGACCTACCTATGTCGCACAGTTCCCAATATCAGCAACCTACTAAAGCCGCTCGATGACATCTTGCGTACCGAACTCATCCCAACACTTACAGGAAGGCCCCCACCTAGTGACCTGGAGTGTGCCATGTTTGCCCTGCCAGCAAGAATGGGTGGACTGGGAATAACAATCCCTTCCACTCAAGCCGACCAGGAACATCAGTCATCCTTACTGGTTACCTCTGCCCTCCAAGACCACATCACACTACAAGATGAGGCCTACGGGTATGAAGTCATTGCCCAGCAATTGGAATCCAAGGCCATTGTTAGAAATAGAAACAAGGAAAATCGTTCAAAAGCCGCCGGCGATGTGCTAGAACTTTTACCAGACAACCTGCAGAGGTCGGTGAAACTAGCAAGCGAGAAAGGATCCTCCACTTGGCTCACTGTCCTGCCACTTTCAGAGCATGGCTTTGCCCTGCACAAAGGAGCTTTCCACGATGCCCTGGCATTACGGTACGGCTGGACACCAGAGAGACTTCCTTCGAAATGTATCTGTGGTGCCTCTTTTTCAGTTGAGCATGCTCTGTCCTGTGCCAAGGGCGGCTTTCCATCGATCAGGCACAATGAGATACGGGACCTGACAGCTACCCTCCTCACAGAAGTGTGCAAGGACGTGTGCATTGAGCCAGAGCTTCAGCCTGTGAACGGTGAAGAATTGACGGGGTCAACTGCCAACTCCCAGGAAGGTGCCCGCCTTGATATCGCTGCAAATGGTGTCTGGGGTGGTACCTTCGAGAGAACCTACTTCGACGTTAGGGTATTTAATCCCCATGCCCCGTCAAACAGACACACCAACCTGCAGTCAGTCTACAGAAAGCACGAACAAATCAAGAAGCGTGCATATGAACAGCGGATAAGAGAAGTTGAACATGCTACCTTCACGCCTCTGGTGCTCTCTGCTACCGGTGGCTTGGCCAGGGAGGCCAACACTTTCTACAAAAGACTCGCCTCCATGCTCGCCTCCAAGTGGGACCACACCTACAGCCACACTCTCCGCTGGCTACGTTGTCGTCTAGCCTTCTCCCTTTTACGCTCCTCCATCCAGGCCATCAGGGGTGCAAGATCATCATGCGGACATGCCATCAGAATGCCCATGGCGGTCGATTTGATCATCTCGGAAACACACCTTGTATCACTCTAAATTGCTCTCTATCTTCTTATTTATACCTGCATTCATACTGTATATAATATAACGTCGTGTGACGTTTAATTAAAAAAAAATAAAAAAAAAATTAAAAATTTTCGTGGTCAAAGGAACGTCGCGTACTTTGCTTATGTGACATACAGTTAAGTACGTAAGTGGGCGTTGGACGCGCTCGCAAAGCAGATAAATAGAACCTACGCTCAACTACAACCACGCTGCGCTTTAAAATTTGGAAATCGGTCGCTGTTTAGCTACATTACGGCAGATTACATACCGGCAAGGTGAACACGAATAGACTTTAGGTTAGCTCGCTCCCGCTCGCCAATAAATATATAGAAAATCCGCGCCGTTCGTACCACTAGGCTAGCTCGCTCCCGCTCGCCAATCAATAGAAAAATCGCGCCGTTTGGACCACTAGGTTGGATCGCTCCCGCTCGCCAACTAGTAGGCGAATGCATGGAATTCTTGGCGAGCGGAAGCGAGCACACAATGACTGTATCTGCACGAGCAATCATGTATAGCAGCGTGTAGAAGCGCGCTATCCTGGCGCATGCGCAGGTAGCACATGTGAAAAAAATTGGAAATGATTTCGGATAAAAAGAAGCGCGTACGAAGCCGCGCATGCGCACTTACACGACGTACGTGGTCGATAAAAATCGCGCCGTTTGGACCACTAGGTTAGCTCGCTCCCGCTCGCCAATTATACTGAGCGACATCCAATTTTTGTTGTTAGTTATACTTCATGATGATAGAAGCAAGTGCTTTTATATAAACAAACGTTTGGAGTGGGTGGAGCAAAGTCTTGGCAACAACAAAGTCGTGTGCACAGCAGCCGGGCGGGCCATTCCACGGTCTAACAGTTGCCGACCTGAGCCATTTATACTTCTTCTAACACAGGCTAGCTGCATCAGTTGGTAGCAACGCTGGACTTGATAGACACTCCCTGAGTATCTTTATCTCATCACAGTACACTGACTAGCCGGTACTGATTATGCATATTGGCTTTGTCCATGCTATGCAACCGTTTTTCACCCCTTGTAGCACAGAAGCACTTGGTATTGTTCATAGGAATCCTCGGTGCCAGAATATCTGTCGACGCACACACACATGCACACTGATAGACAAACCAAGTGCTGTAACCCTTGCTCAGCATGCACACTGAGGGTTTATGATATATACTATGAAAGAAGTGCCCACCTTCCTACATGCCATACTTGTATATGACATGTTATATATTTTCAGAAAAAGAAAAGGATAAGGTGCTCTCTGCTTCCTAGTTTGAACTTAAAACCTCAAAGGCCTATTTAATTTCGTATAAAGTTTGGTGAAGATACGCAAAATATCAGTGGAACCACAAGTGTCACCGATATTACCAAGTTTACTGGTGATACCAATGAGGATTCAGTTGTCAGCGGTCCTGTGTGACAACCTAACGCTAACAGGTCTGGAACTGGTGAGGAAGAACTTTATTGGCAGTTCGAGGGAAGACAAATTCCAATAGCCATATCTGGAGAGGGTGATCATTCAGGATTTAAAAAAGACAAATTTAGCACTGCAAAGATTTCATAATAAACCAGTAAAAGAGGGAGATTTTACATGCTTCTATCATCCTAAAGAGAGTAGAGATCTCCATGTCTCGGTTGATATCTACTTTCCAAGTGAGGGAACAAGAATGCCTTTATCTTTTGGTCTTTGGTGGTTTTTTATTGAGCAGAGTTTAACTTCTTGGAAAAAATAAACAAAACTAAATATGGTTGCTGCTCTACAATAATTACGAGAATCCTGTGAATAGCTACAGATTAGTGATTAGTGACAGGGTCAGGGCGTATTATAAAGCACGTCATTCGGCAGTCCGGCAGCGTTTTTCGTAATTCTCGCAGAACTTTCGCGCGCTAGCCTTGCGGAGCCACTCAATCCGCGCGCATTAGTACGTTTGACGTATGTACCTTACGCGCGGGAGAATCTTGACGTCCAACCTCCGACCTCCGGGTGCGTGCGGATGACCTGACTTTCCACACATTCTTGTATAATACGCAGCAAGTGGCAGCAAAATGTATAGTCGTGTATCTATCCTATTCGTTCTATGCTGGTGTTTTATTTTCACCTCTTCCCGGGAAAACCGTAGGAATCCAAACCGTAAGTACTGCCTAGCTCTTTATTAGCTAGCTACTGGCAAAGCCGAGCAAAGCTAGCTGGTAGCTACTTTAGAGTACTGCATGTCCGGTAATGGAAAAAGCAGGTTCGTGATGTGGCCAGGTAATAATCATGTGTCACTAATCTGTCAACCAGCTATTGAGGCAACCTTATCTTACCTTCATAGTGTGTACTAGTTTACGGGCTTCTGTGCAGCCTAAAGAACAAGGCCATGCACAAAATTCGCTGTTTGTTCTCTTTGTGTTCGTTAAAAAAGAGATTGACCAGATTCTCGTTCAATTTGTAGATGCAATTGTAGAGCAGACACCCATTTTGGTTTTGTTTGTTTTTTCCAAGTAGTTAAACTGTTCATGAAGTGTGGTGAACTTAAGGAAAATATCAGTGGACCCATAAGTGTCACCGATATTAGCAAGTTTACTGGTGACACCAATGAGGATTCAGTTGTCAGTGGTCCTGTGTGTCAACCTAACATTACAGAGACTGGAGTTAGTGAGATAGAACTTTATTGGCAGTTCGAGGGAACGAATATTCCGAGAGCCACGACTGAAGAGGGTGATCGTTCAGGATGGATCGCTGTGATTTATGCTGATGGAGGAAAGCTAAATTTAGCACTGCAAAGATTTCCTAATAAACAAGCGAAAGAGGGAATTTTTACATGCTTCTATGTTCCTGACCGTGGTAGAACAATCTCTGTCTCTGTTGGTATCTACTTTCCAAGTGAGTGAACAAGAATGCTTCTTGTCTCTGGTCTTTGGTGGTTTTTATTGATAGGCCTTTGAGTTTTGTAGTAGGCCTTGTAGCTAAAACTAGGAAGCGGAGAAAGATCTTACCTGTCTTAATTTAAATGTGTCATTTAATATGTCATAGTGTACAAGCATGGCATGTAGGAAGATGGGCACTTCTTTACGCTGATCAAAAGGCTAAATTTAGAACTGCAAAGGGTTAGCTACAACCCAAAGAGGATATTTCTTGTTTACTATGGTTCAATCCCTCTCTCTGTTGGTAGCTACCTACTTTCCAAGCAAGTTTCTCTTTAAAAGGCCTTGATGACCCCTTGTTTTTTACTTTTTGGAGCTTCAAGCCATCCCTATATTCCCCTTCACTTGTTTTCACTATTTTTAACAGCTTATGACAACACTGCATTTTATTGTTACAGTCACTTTGATGTTCATGGGTATGTTGTAGATAGGCTACCATAGACAAACTCTAACTGTTGAAAGCAGTAGATAAATGGGATGTTAGTGCCTGAAGCAGGGGCTAGATACCGCATTCATTGTCTTAAGTATGTAATTGCACATGGTTGTGGTTTCATGGGCAGGCTTTGGTAATCAGGGCTACAACCTAGGGGGACAAACATTGAGCGCCCCGCAAGGCTCGCGTAACACCGCGCAAACTCTGCCAAGTTGCTCCTCGTGCAAATCAATAGCAAGCTCGCCAGTTGGAAATGTGCACATTTACTTACAGAAGGCACTGGGGGCTGAGAGTTCCTCTGCAGGTCTGTTAACGCGCGCACAGCGCGCATTGGACAACGCCCCTGCCTGGCGCATGTGCGCGGCTCACTGATGCTGAGTTAGCAGCAAATGGCGTTGTTCAGTGTCGACCATGGAAGTGCTCCATGATCGACTTGCGGCAAGAAATAAACGATCGCTTGATTTCCGTGCACACCTCCGGCGAAATTGGAGACGTTCAGTGAAAATATCAGCGCTTGAACTGGTATAGGAGATAGCGGGTTTAAAGGAGAAGATGAAGAATAATGACGAAATCGTGAAATCGCGAATTCTCGTGTGGACAACTGAAGGTGCGTATGATGTCTTTGGGAACATGTATAGATAGATATGGGCCCGTAGACTCTTGCTACTGTGTTTTGAAGGCCTAGGGAGTCATTCTCACCGACGTTTTGTACGCGGATCACGTGAGATTTCACTCGTGCCATCCCTATATAGAGAGTCTACCGACTCTCTAATGTTACTTATCCCCTTCTTTTGATTAAATGTGTGCTAATTATGTCATCAACCATGGCAAGTAGGAAGGTGGGCACTTTTCCCTTTTAATTCAATAACTATGTAGCTTCATTAACCCTCAGTGTGCATGCTGAGCGAGGGCTACAGTACATGGTTTGTCTGTCAATGTGTGTATCTATGGCTATTCTTGCACAAAAGGCTATCAAGCGGCAGAAACGAATGCATTCGAGAGATATAGCTAGCATGAAAAGAGCAAATATCCATAATCATGGATGAAGATACTCTGAGGGTGTCTATCTAGCTTGCTGTAGCCTGTGTTAGAAGAAGCTCGGGTCGGCAACTGTTAGACCGTGGCATGGCCCGGCCCAGCTGCTGTGTGTATGACTTAGTTGTTGCCAAGACTTTGCTGCACCCGCTCCAAAAGTTTACATGCTACTGCCATCATGTTGTACAGCTAACAACGAAAAAATAGAAGCTGGGAGTCACTATAATTGACGAGCGGGAGCGAGCCAACCTAATCGTCGCAACGGGCGATTTTTATTTATTGTCCCGTGTCCGCACGTCGTGTAAGTGCGCATGCGCGGCTTCGTACACACTTCTTTTTATCCGACATTTTCACACCCGGTGCCTCGCGACATGCGCCGATCGATCTAGCCAGCAAGAGAACTCTCCTCCATTCGACGGCATGCGCTGCAACCTTCGGTGACTGACCGAGGCTGTACCTCTTCCAAATCTTCATGGTTTGAAGGTGCAACTTGGAAATAAGCTAGGATTGCTCGTACAGATACTGCTGCATGCCAGCTGCCTGGTGGACCACGACTGACGAGCTGAAAGCATGAGGTAAGTACCGTTCTGCTCACCTGCTCACTGTTCGGCCAATGTACAGTAGGCATGTAATGGCGACAGGTACATCTGTCTTGCTTCACGAAAGGAAAGCTGTGCGCTGACGGCACGTTATGCAGCCCGAACATGGCGGGAAAATCCCAAGTTGGGTCGCTCCCGCTCGCCAACAATGTTCAACATTTCCACTAGTTATTTTGATGATTTGATGATAAGGGCTGCAAAGCCGCTTGTTAACCCTTGGCGCGCATGCGCAGCGAGGGTTATTGGCGAGCGGGAGCGAGTTAACCTAGTGGTATATACGAACGGCGCGGAATTTTCCTTAATGGCGAGCGGAAGCGAGCGAACCTAGTGGTCCGAACGGCGCGATTTTTCTATATATATATGTCACCGTATGTTGTCGAGCGTCGCCGAACTGCGCATGTCACCGTACGTCGTCGATACGTCGCCCACCCCTCTGTAGGCTCCACCCCTGATAATTTGTGAGCGTGTGAGGAAAGGGAAAGAGTTATGGATCGGTCTAGAGAGGATGCTCTTCGTCGTCGACGAGAGAGGGAAAGAGAACGCCGTGCCAGTGAGACTCCTGAGCAGAGAGAAGCTCGGCTTTCTCAACGCTGATTGTGAACGGGCAAGGCAACGCCGGGCAACAGAAACAGCGGAGGAAAGGGAAGCGCGACTAGCGAGAGGTCGTGTACGATCAAGAGCTAGACGCGGTGCAGAATCCGAGGAAGCACATCAGGCCAGGCTCCAACAGCTTCAAAGCTATCAGGCACGCCAAATTGCTGTCTAGTCCAGTGAGGAGAGAGGCCCGCCTACAGCTGCTACGCACAAATCCGGAGCAGAGAATTGCTGCCGAGTCCAGCGAGGAGAGAGAGGCCCACCTACAGCTGCTACGCAGAAATCAGGAGCAGACAATTGCTGCCGAGTCCAGCGAGGAGAGAGAGGCTCGTCTGCAGCAGTTACGACATAACCAGCAACAAAGGATTGCCTCAGAGACTCCACAAGAGACTGAAGCAAGACGTCAGCGTGACCGAGAAAGTCACATGCAGCAGGCAAGTACTGCCACTTCAACCCAACCTCAACTTCACCAGCCAATTGTCCAATCAAAGATGAGCAAGTTCCATTCTGATATGGCATCTTTGCAGATGTCCCTGTGCCGTGAGAGGTTCCCTGGCTTGACTGTCTGGATGACTCCATCTGGTACAGAATGTTTGCGTTGTGTTCGGGACAAACACAGTCCTAAAGCTCACTCAACAGTGGACCCTGGGCCTCTGCCACATGGATGGGAATAGTGTTATGATTGCCACACCTATTGTGATGATTGTCACACCTATAGCAAAGTTACCAGATACTGTTTAAGGGTCTGACACAGGTGGAAGAGATGCTAATCTCTGCAGTGATGCCCATCATGTCTGTACAGACTGCCGCAGGGACAGTACGGGTACACAGGACATGTAGTCAACCTGCCACAGGATGTGGCCTCCTTCGCTCAGAGTCTGCAACGACTGCCTTCTGACCTGGATGTCATTGTTGTGAGGAGGGAAGGATCCAACCAGACCCATCGTGACTTCCGAGTAAGGCGAAGTGTAGTTCACAGAGCTCTGAAATGGCTGGTTATCCACAACCAGTACTATTGGTCCTTAGGTATTACCACGGCTTTGGAACAGCTCCCATAAGATGGAAATGTTTCTGACCTTGTATCAGTCACTCAAGAGACCTCATCCTCAGACAGTTGTACCAGCACATCAACAGTTGACAGCACTTCTAGGGATATAACCAATGATACATTGTACGATGAGCATCTGCAAGAGTCATTCGTTCCTATTGCTGTCCCCTCAATGACGGAGCAGGAGGCAGTGCAGCAGTCAGTGGATCAGCGTCAATCCAGCTCCTCCTCTGACACACCTCTGATGTGGCCCTCCATTGGTGGAATGCCACTCAATGAGTTCACCACTGAAGGCTACTTCACCTGTGCCTTCCCCACCCTTTTCCCACAGGAGCAGCTGACTTCCTTGCCAGCGTCTGGTCCCAGCCACCATCGGGAACTACTTCAAGCACCTGATGCAGTACGATGACTGTTTTGTGCACACACAAGAGTGACTCATACGATTAGACCCCATTTGTAAGCTCGCTTCCGCTCGCCAAAAATGCCATGCATTCGCCTACTATATAGTATCTCTACGACCGTACGTCGTTCAACTGCGCATGTTCCAGGATTACGCGCTTCGATTTCACATACTGCCTGCCTGTCATAATGGTGTAGCACCATACTTTTGCAATCATGGATCAGTCCAGAGAAGTTGTCCTTCGTCGTCGAAGAGAGAAGGAAAGAGAACATCGTGCTCGTGACACTCCTGAGCAGAGAGAGGCTCGTCTGTATCATCGCCGCTTGCGTGATAGGGAACGCGCTTATTTTCATTTTTACACGCTGCCTAGCTGTCATATCGACTCTACGAAATCTAGCAAGCGAAAGAACTCTCGTCTATTCGTTGGCATTCGCTGCGCTCTTCAATACCTGACCGAGGCTGTATATACCTCTTTCCAATCTTCGTGGTTCTAAGGTTCGTCCGTCCGTCCGTCTGTGTGTCTGTTACCACGTTTTCTCCCGCTACGCGCAACAAGACGGCCAAAAACCGGTACCAACGGGTGCCACACTTGCTTTATTTTTAAAATAGCGATTTTGGTATGGCGTGAAACAAAGTTAAGGAGCTAATAAGCAAATTAGCACTGGCTTACCTCGGCCAGCTCTGTGTACCTTGGAGGCACCAGAAGTTGCAACGCAGGACGAGTAATGGCTCCCGCGTGCTATCAACAGTGTAGCAAGCCTGTGATCGACTCTCAGCGAGCTGGTAAGCGACCACGAGTCAGTAAAATGATAAAATTGGACCAGCCCACCAATTAACAGTGCCGCGCATGCGTACGGCATAGCGTGAACGTCATCAGCATCTACACCTTGCATGGGACAAGGCTGAGTAGAAAAGCATTGCAGGTGACCTGCTGAGGCACAGCCTGCCGAGTAAGAAAGCGTTAATATCCTGCTCCTCCCCCTCACCATTCAGACATCAGAATGTTCACAGGGTGAGCGAGGATCTACCATTGCTATCCGGCTGATGTAGCCAGCCCATGATGACATGTAGCAGCTTAATAGTATGTACATGTACTTACGCATGTGTATACAAACTAATCACGCCCACTGCGCCGAGGGTTAGCACTTCAGTGTCTTTCATTATAAGTGTAGTGCCATTACATTATTATGCTTACCACAAAATGGAACAATTTCGTAATGGTGTCCTCTCTGTAGTTTCATCAGTATCAGGTGCAATTGAAGTGATGTCAGGAAGGGAAGAGACTTTCAGAGTGAGATGTACCTCTACTGGTGGGTGGACACTGAATATGACTGTTTCTGGACCACAATATTCTAGTGAAGAACAAGGCCATATGATAGTAGAACCAGTTGGGGTTCCAGAGAAAATAGGAAATGATACCTACACTGCCACTACCAGTACAATATCTGGAGGATGTGATGGAGATGTATACCAGTGTAATGCATCTAATGGAGCTGCCTCTTATCGAAACAATGTTGTGAAATTGAGAGGTATTTTATAATAATTACTGTTAGCACAGCCTTGTTAGTTAATGAAAATCGTTTTCGACAATTGGTAGTGCTGAATTTTTTTAAGTTCCTGTTGACCCTTTCAGTATAACACTAACTAAACAAACAAAACATGAAAAGTACTAAAGTGCAAACCCTGTGCATGGGCGGTACCGCTAATTGATGTGCTGGGCTATTAGTATGCGTTTACTCGTGGTCTCCCGCTAGTAGCTCACGGAGAGTCTGACACGAGCTAATAGATAGCATGCGGGAGTCGATACACGCCCTTTGATGTGACTTCATGTTCCTTCAAGATACACAGAGCAAGCAGACCCGGTCGACGTAAGCCTGTGCTAATTAGCATATTGGCTTGTTCACTTGGTTTTCATGCCATAACTTTAGAACGCAGTATTTTTCATTTTTAAAATGAAGCCAGTGTAGCGCTGAACCTGTTTGTGTTGCTTTTTGGCCCGTTTGTTGCACGTGGTGGCAGAAAACGTGGTAACAGACGGACAGACAGACCAAGTACTGTAACCTTCGCTGCGCATGCACGCCGAGGATTAATAATTAGCTACTTTCATCCCTACAGTGGCCTCTGATCCATTCAATCTAACACTGACTCAGACATCAGCTACGTCAGTGATTGTGGAGTGGAGCCAGCCATCAGGAGGAGCCACAGTGACTGGATATGTAGTACACTACAGTCATGGAAACAGTAACATTATGAATCTGACTGTAGCTGCATCCTCCACTAGTTCAAACATAACCAATCTCGACAGGAATACATCCTATCAATTCTCAGTGGAGGCTACATCAGAACATCTGTCTGGAGAGTCCAATAACTGCACAATAACACTGTTTGGTAATGTTTTTGTTGGGCTCTAGATACTATTGTTACCATTACACAAACACAGATCATTCTGAAATGATAACACAGTTATATAACAGTAACTACCACAGTTTCCCCCTTGCCAACTGAATCAACCCAAGTGTTTTTTATATTGTAAAATTTTGTAAGAACCATCATTTTAACTACTAATCCAGAACACACAGAGAAAGTCCCCCAAACATGCAAACATATTATCACTCTTACATGTGTGCCATTTCACAGGTACAGTGACTACCATGGTGTCTTCTACTGTCCCACCAGGTACTTCAGCTGCACCTTCATTACTTTCATCTGGTAGGAGGAAACAATTTTTATCCTCATTATGTTGCATTTTGACATTTTACCGTTTGTCATTTACGTATCTTGTATTGCAAGTGGCATTATGACCTCTGTCTCACTAGCTCATACTACCAATGTTAACCCAACCATCCCAACTCCACTCGTATCATCACCACCAACAAGTACGTCCATTAATTTTAATTGAGGTCCACTTATCAATGAAAAAAACGAGCCTCTTCTCCTAGGAACCTGAATGTTGGCCGGGACCTGTTCTAGTCCAGTAGTCAGCTTCTGTCCACCTGAATGTGTCTATTTGCGTAGGCATTACCTAGGTTCATGGACTACGTACCTACTTCACTCTTTTGCCAAAAAATGTGTGTTCATTAGTTCTCCAGGTACATAGGTATCACATTCCTAATGACGGAGCTTAATATATCACATTGCTAATTGGCAATATTTATAGGCTTTGGGACTTTTTTGCTATATACATTATCGACATTGACACGACTACGTTGACCACTTCATTGTATACAACTGCTACCGGAACTGCCCCCACACTAACTGAATCAGCTTCATCTGGTAGGATGTGTGCATATGGGCATAATATCTTATTCCTAGTAAGACCAAAGTCGAGGGGTACACTGGTGACATACATGTTTTATGGCCCACATGATCCTGATTAGTCAACTTTTTGACCCTGTCAATCCTCTGGGTACATGCGAATTACCTGACATTGCCACACATTCATGTACGCAGCAAAATGTATAGCCGTCTATCTATCCTCTTTGCTCTACGCTGAGCACATCAAAACCCCATTCAATGCAGTTACAACACCTTACACCTTATCACATCCATACACAAAACTAGAGGCGCGGCCTCAGGATTTTTTGTGACTAAACATATTGCTGTTATGGTAAGCCCTCTTCTTACGCTCACACTCCATGCATATCTATATAATTATTGATAACAGTTCTCGCTGTCACAGTCCGTCTTGTAAATCTCGTTACCCTTTTTTTCATCCCCCTTTGAATCATTTTTAATTAATTAATTTGCAGGCATTTCTATGAAGATTCCTGTTTCAGTCACTCCTACTTCCTCTGTTTGCTTGATCAGGACTCCGTTACCATCATCATCACTTACAATTACTGTGTGTTCGTAGAAAGCGGCACAAAAATGTAGGATGTTCTACAGTAGCTCAGCCAGGACCACAAGGGTCTGATCATAGTATTCATAGTTTCAAACTAAGCATGTTCCTTATAATGACCCTTCTCCACAGTTATGATACACATGTATGATTGACTCCCTGATAGTTATTGATGAGGCACATACACCACCTAGTGATGGCTGCCGAGAATCAAGAATCTACCTTACCGTTGGAACTGCTTTGTCTGTGTTTGGAGTGCTTATAGGATTCTTATTTGGATTCTTATTTGGTTTCATTACCGCTACCAGGAGAAAAAGGTAGAAAATTGTGTGTGTATACATGATTAAAAACCTCACTCTCAGTCTGTGTAGTAGTACTAATGAAGTGATTGCTGAGGAGAATCCAGCCTATGGTGTGACACTCGGTCCAGCACCAGCAACCACCACTGAGCCACTACCAACTGCTCCTCAGCCTCAGGAGGCTGAGTATGAACTGATCCCTTTTTAGAACGTAGACCACGATACACATCGTGTTTAACATTAGCAGCAATATTTCTGTTTAAGTGCATGTTATACATAATTGTGAATAGGTACAGAATGACTGCGCCCAAATCGACCTTATTAATTTATTATATAACCGCATCACACTTCTTAGTGAAGATTCTGACCCACAATTTTGTTAGGTAGGTAAATTAAAAGACGACAGAACAGCAACTTTCCAGAACAGGTCTCCCCAAATTTTATATGCTGAGACTCCACAACAGATATATACATACACCAACATAATCGGCAGCCCTCAACGATCTCTGACGATGTCGGCTTGAAGAGGGCTGATAGTGCTGTGATGAGTTATTTTTAAAATTCTGTTGTACACTGCTCCTATAGACAGCTGGCTTAGCTGGTTTGTGATGTGTGTGAGCATACAGCATAAACATATTTTGTGGCTATTAAGGGATGTAATGGCATGGCATGACAAGCAACTCAGTTCGTCGACAGGAGGGACGGTTGTGTCTACCATCGATCGTGCTGATCTATAAGACACTTAGAGTGCTCTGCTGCTGACCTACAGACAGAGACTCTGGGACACCTTGTAATACAAACAACAAAGAAAGAGAGCTTAGCATGTCTCCCTTTCTAAAAAGAGGGGGGTTGGGTCTTGTACCGCCATCTTTCATTTGGGATGAAGTAATAAACCTAATGTGACAGTCATAGACTGATTTCATCACACGCGAGATCTCTGTTCGGGCAATTCTCCTTCTGCATTATTGTGATGAGAAGTGACCCGGCCATGGCTCGCAAGATGTTAGCAAAGAGGACAACGGCGGTAGTGGCTGTTGATGATGCATGGCCAAGAAGGAAACACTTAGAGTCTCTGCAATCTCAGAGCTCTGTTGATAGTGGACTCGACTTTTGGGCTTCGGGGTTTCCAGTTTAAATTTTGAATGTATGAAGTTTGCCCTCGTTGCGACTTCTGACACTCAGACCCACAACTTCATCTGGCCAACTAGAGGAAGAGGTTTGTCTCTGAGGAGACTGGCAGACTCTCCAGTCTCCACAATGTTTGTAGTTAATAACTGCAATCGAAGCCTTGAGCCTTCACGCAGATACAACAAGCGCCATGACACAGGGTTCTGGAAGTGATGAGAGAGCTAGCCAGAGCCCACCTCCCGGATAATAATCAGCTACATAGTTGTAGACCTTGCAGACAGTGACTACTCACTCCTGGCTCACTTTACCTAAACAAACCTACGTCCAAAAGTTGGTAGTCTGGTCTGACAACTATACATCATGGAGATTACTGGGTATTTAGAGTCTGATATACTATGGCAAGGAGGGCAGGTTGTAATGTGGAGTTAGTGTCTGAAACCAGAACAAATGATTTTCTTCAAATGCCCGGTGATGCCAGTGCAGGTTGGGAGCAGAGGAGTGCTGGATGGATGAGTCATTCTGCAGACTCTTCAGTAAGATATCAGAAAAACACTTCGTGTCAACAGTCATCAAAGAGTCCCACAGAATTTGGTGTGACAAGAGTCTATTTAAACTGGCCAACCTTCATTCCCACGCAGTAACATTAACCGTTTAGTCTTACTCTCAATGTGATAAGTATGTTAGGGAATGCTATATTATAGGCTTTGTTCAATTGAAAAATATTATAACAGGGACCTCTCATCTTGTTTTTGCATATTATAATTATAGCTACAAGTAAAAGAGGATTTTCTTTTGAGAGATGAGGGCTAAATAGCAAGTTCTGTGTGAGAATTTAACATAACCTCACTTCTCGCCACTTATATAAGAAGGTGTTTTTCTTGAAGATAAACTCGAATGTCATGGCATAACACAAGAAGTTTTAGATGGTAACTCGGTCTGTGGGCGTGGTATGACAAGGTTGATTATGAAGACGGACTAGGAGAAGTGCCTCCGTGATGCTCAGAACCATCAGAGTACTGCTGTGGCTGCAGAGATAGCTTCCTCCACCTCCCGGGTAAAGCTCTGGGACATGGCGTTGGATCATGGTCATCAGGGGACTGTCTCTCTGCAATCACTGTTTTTTCGGGAACTAACTAGGCCAGCTTTTGGTTCCAAACCTTGCCATCGCTGTGAAATTGATCATATTCATGAACCTTACTTCAACCTCCCATTCTACCATTGGGGTCAGCCCTACCACCATTGTTCGTCAACTGGCTGATGGAGACCTGGATGTATTGTTTGCCAAACAGTTTCTGCGCACCGTCTAACCTAATGTACGTAATATATTCCCATTTCCTTTATTAATCCTCGGTGCGCATGCGCAGCGATGGTTACTGTAGTCGTTCTGTCTGTCTGTCTGTCGACGCTTATTCTGGCACTACAGGCTACGAGGCGGCCCAGCGATACCAGCGGCTTCAGAACTACGCGAGCCTGAAATATAAAAGGGCGATTTTCCTGAAACGACTGCGTTCGAGAGCGACAAACTGGCACCGTACCGAGTTGTGTGGCCCAACCCATCATTAAGCGGTGCGCATGCGCGATCAACGCGGTAGGCTGGCTCCATCTGGACCTGAACCGCTTGCTCTGTGCACCTTGGAGGCACAAGAGGCCACAGCGAAGGGCGTGTATCGACTCCCGTAGCTAACCCGTGTCAGACTCTCCGCGAGCTACTATCGGGAGACCAATAGCCCAGCCCATCCATTCGGTACCGCGCATGCGCAGTTCGCCGAGGGTTTAAATGCGCTCAGCCACAGAATCTACGAAGACTCTTTATGTCCATCTCTCTCTGAGTACAGACTCTTTGTGGGTCGACCACATAATAATGTCTCGCACATTCTGACGTGGTTAACCATCTTTCACGCGATGAAAGAGGCGGATATGGACACAATATTTTCAATTACAAGTTCTAGACTAAACCGTATATTTTCTGTCACCTACCTCATTTCCTCTCGTCATTTTTATTTTTCTCGCTATAGCTCTGTATGCCAATGCCCTACGAGTCGTGCTTATGAAACTTATGAACTTATGAAACTTATGAGGGTTTGCACTTTAGTGCTTTTCATTTTTATTGTTGTACCTCTTTGGCTTCCTTTATTGTGATGAATGAAGTCCGTTCGCGTTCATTTTGCACTTGCCGTAACTCCGCTATACTACGGCCAAAACCGGATATTCAAAGCGCAACGCGCTGCTGCGCGCGCATAGGCTACGTCGATGCAGGGTTTACGTCCGATGCTCGCTAACAAAGTTACCTGTATGTCCCATATATATAGAAAGTATGGACATTCCAGTGGCCACAAGGAATGCAATCGTGCGTACGCGCGCACCGTTACACGCGCGTACGCTTTCTGCGCATCCGTATTGTGCGGTTTAATGCATCCAGGACATGTGGGTTCCTTTGCGCGTAGTTGCACTATAAGCTTGATAGCAACAGGGTATACAAAATGCGTTGATCGTTCCAAATACTCAGGTTGGAACAGTCATAGAGAGAGATTCCTGAAGTTGCTGTATGTCTCAAATGACCTTAGATACACCAGCACAGCTTGAAACACCAATTCATATTGAGCCTGTGAAAATAAAAGCTTTCAAAGTGACTGCATTAGCTTGCTAATGGCTGGTTTAGTGTGACAAGTATGCTCCACTAATGTGTAGTGTGAGAAACCACAATTATGTATTTTTATATTCTTCCGGTCAGGGAAGATACCAGGCTAATAAAATCCTTTCACCCTCAATCATGCATTATAAAGTAGCTAACTATTCTATAAATAATGATTAAAGAACGCCCATAGCACAGAGAAAAGGTTATTGGACGATCACTCAAAACTAACTACCATTGGCGGTCAATCTTACCTGTCTAGTATAACAGACTAAACATTGTACAAGCCTAGAAATCCTAGCCATAATTAAAGAATGAAGCGATATAAGTTCCACTAACCACAGTGAGGACAGCTCCAGGTTTGTGTACCCTGAGAGCCTTGACCACCTGGAACACATCCACCACTCCCTCTGTCTTACACCTCTCAATGGTGGTGACTATGGCACAGAACATCCCTGACCTACCCACTGTGTCACTGTGGGAAAAGAGAAACCTCATTAGCATTGTTTGTGCCCCATCCTGACAAAAGTGGAGTAGCAAAGCACAGCATGGATGGAACATAGCCAGAAAATCTACACTGCAGAGCCAGATGCTCAATGCATGGTCCAGTAGGAAAAGAGATAGTGGTCTGGCCACAAGGTTCCAGTAGGAAATACTTTTGGCAAAGAAAAATGTCACTTTCATAACGTTGCATAAGCTTTTGGCCTTCTCCAAATGGTTACTAGACCTTACATCACTCCAGAGTCTGAGAACAAGTCTATACACAATGGGTACTCAAATGGCACACAATACCCCACACACCTGCAATGGACTATGATAGGATTGTTCCCAGTTCTCCTCTGAATGGCAGACATCTCATTTATCACACTGGTGATAGTGGCCAGGTGAGAGCAGCTGCCATCAGGACTCCAGTTAGTCATGTGCAACTGAACCACCTGGTGGGCACTGCCAGCCTGTTGCACACAAGGAAAGGTAATTAGAGAATAGCGATGTTGGGTAGTTACCTTCTCATTGACGACAACAAGTGTGCGCATTACGAAACCTTTAACAGGCTTTTCTTCCATGAGGTTAACAGTATATTCTCGGAACTGAGCCATTCCTCCACACAGGCCAGTATTGATAACATGTCTCCTGCATTTATTATAGCATGGAACATGTTACGTCAAAATAAACTTTACAGATTATACCTGTCCATCTTCCAACAAGTCACAGAGCATAACAATGACTCCACACTTCCTGTCATGGACCATCTTCCAGAAATCTCTGGCTGTGGGCTCCATGGGACTCTGAGCTATGATGAATGCTCTCTTTTGCTTGTAACCCTGCAAAAGCAAAAGTAAACCATGCTGCTACAGAAACCAAGCTATTATGCTACTTTTGTACATTAACAAACGTTGCATGGATGTAGTCTTGCTTATCACCTCTTAAAACAACTCCCCAGTCGTCACCTGAAATGGCGCAAAAACAACGGTTGCACACTGTTAAAAGATAGCTGTATATAACAAGATATGTAACATGATCAGCACACATAATGTCCCTTATGTTTATACTCACTGGGGGAGGTAGTAGTCATTGCGATTCTTGAATGGATGTTGTAGAGCCTTGTTCCTAGGTATCTCACAAGGCTTAGGAGACACTTTTTTCAAGTACCTATTATACAACAATCACAATTGCCAACACAACTATTATAGGAAAACACTATTATAGCTACCCGAAACTGGTTTTCATATTCAGTAAGTTGAGTCTGTGGGTAACGATGACTCATTTCTGTAATTCTTCTGCTGAATAGACTGGCATCAATTTGAGTGTCACCACATGTTACAGCCTCAAGTATAGCATCGTGGATAAACATGTACTGTTCCTGCAAGACAGGAATTGAGAATGCACATTGTTCTGCGAGGTAGTAGTACTCACCAAGCTCTGGACCATTTTCATTCTCTGTGTGCGGAGGTGGATGATGACACCAGCTATACCACCACCTTCTCCTCCTCTTGCAACTGCTCAAGAACACAGTCAATAGTTATCAGAGTCCCTGTCCTACCCACACCAGCACTGTGTAAGTTTGATAAAGAGCATTCAGTTTCTCATGCTTAGTGTATACCTGCAGTGAACAATCATTGGTCCAATTCCTCTGTTGTGATGTTTCTTCACTTTCTTGTGGAAGGCCAGAAGTGAAGTGGCATAGTCAGGCACTCCATGTCAGGCCAGGCTGTGAAGTGAACTGAGTCACACTCAGAGCTGGTTCTAGCTGTCTGACAGCTGAGGAGAGACTCAATATAAAGATGCTTCCACACACCAGCGTGTGGCATTACCTGGACACTAAACTCCCGAGTGGTGTAGTCAGCCAGTATCTGTTGTCCTGTGATGGTGACATTGAAGGGACCCAAAGGACAGTGTCCCAGTCTCTGGCCAGTACTTGTGACACTTGACAGACTGGCCTCCACCAGATTTGGCCAGCATCACAATGGTCTGAGATCTCTCCTGCCACACCATCCTCCAGAAGTCTACCACTGTCTTGGCAGTGGCCCTGTGAACCAAAACATAATTTTCTCTTTTC
>CASHTH010002882.1:0-35535 GCA_030341885.1 Geodia barretti
CTCTCTCTCTCAGGCCTTCAACTGCACATCCCTTGGAGTTGGGAGTGAAGATTTCCTACCATTTGACGGTTTCACCAATGAAGACATCTTCCCTTACCTGGCTGATGTCAACGAGTCATTCACCACAATAGACTTCCGGGAGTTTGCGGAGAAGATCAATGAGAGTGAATTCCTCTCCTTCGATCTGACTCAGCTTGAAGCAAACTTGACACTCGTGGTGGTGGGTATCATTTTATAATCATAATCATTCCCTCTGGATGGGTGGTCTATGGCCCTATAGTATATAACTGTTCTTTGACTTGTTATTCAGCTCTTACAAACAAGAACTGGAAACTCCCATACTGTTTCTTCTCCACACAGAATGCTTCAACAGTCAATACTACAGTACACGAGCGTGCTTCCCAAATCCTCGATGATCTGGTGTATATTCAAAGAACTGTTCAAGACCTCCAAAGACTGCGGGTATGGCAACCCTCTTTGATCATGATAATTGACAATCATAATATCATTATGTATTCTATCAGGGACATGCTGAAGGCAATGTCAGTCAACTTCAAATCGATATAAAAACGAGTGAACACGAAGTATGCTTTATTTGTTAACTTTACCAAACCTGAAGTATTGAGTTTTCTTCTGGTGTTGCATTCAGGTAGTGGTGTTCGTTGACAACCTGGAGCAGTTTATAACCAATCTTCACGACATAGTGACCGAGGTAAGAGAGAATTCTAGTAATTTGCTCTCGAAATTGACTGCAGTGTGCACAACAGGCAACGGATCGGTACATTGACAGACTCTGTGGATTCGTAGACGACTACATTGACTATGCCAATGACACGGTGGGTGTGGTGTATCTCTCTCGGCCTCTATTGCATGCAACGATTGTTCGTTTGTCGACAGATTAGGAACGAATTGGGGCGATGTAAGGTGTTCCCGGCTGCCTACGATGCAGTGTACAGCACAGTGTGTGAAAATGCAGTGGATGGTCTGGTAAGGGGGACTATTATGAATGCTGTTAAGCCTAGCCCCTTTCCATTAGTCCCTCCTGCTACAAAACACTTCTATTGGTGAAAGCAAAATAGGTCTATATACCTTGTCATTCAAATTACCAATGAGGTCTCTCAGCCAAAAACCGATTCTGTGCATGTATATAGGTATATACACATATTCGTTGGACCTTGTTCACCAAAGATGCACTGTGACAGTTCCGGTGGTGTTAACGTGTGTCTCTATCACTGATCTCAGAACGGCTACTGGCTGGGAGTGGGGTGGAGTATGCTGTTCACGCTAGTGGGAGTGGTGGTGGGCATCGTCCTCTCCGACTATTTCAGAAGAGCTGGCACGCGAGTCGTGAGGTGTAACGACACGTCCTCGGAGACTGCTTCACTCGTTTCGCACGATGATGACGACGACGATAATGACGTGTAAGATGGTTATATATACAGTGTATTCCAGCTCCAGAACACCTAACTGTATACATGTATATACCATGTGAGGACAGCCCTATTTAGCCTCTTGGCGTTCATGTGTTGTTTGTTGAGGACACCTATATTATGCTACATAATATACAGGTCAGCAATTAGCATGCGGGTGAAAGGGAAGTCCTACCCATCAAATGCCAGGGCACTGCCAGAGGAACAGTAAGTCATTTAGAACCTCATGCGCTATTATAATATTGTATGATGCTCTGTTATCAGACAACCTCTCCACACAACTCAAATGGACATGGAGTGGTGATCCGAGAAAATCTTCAACTTTTTAAATCTCGTGATTTTAAACACATTTCACTCATCATCATCATCTTATTATTGTTGTGGCGTCTACTGAAGTTGTTTAGTTCTGAAGGCCAAATCTGCCACTAGTGCCACGTGATCAGATGGAAAATTTATAGACGGCAGAGCAACATGCTCAGTTAGGTGTTCTGGAGCTGGAAACGGCACATAACGCAGTGTCTCCAGCCATTTGGAGTCGGCGAATATGTAATCAATTACCCCAGTCCAGCCCAGGGTCACGTTGGTGGAGTGTCGTGTGCCACAGACATTGGAAAAGTTGAAACTGTGGCTGAGATCCAAACCGGTGCTGAAATCTCCAGTGGCTCGATCTTGCAGCTGAGCTGACTGAGGCTGCGTCCACTGGTCGCCGCCTATGTCCTCGTGAATAACGTTAAGAGCCCTGTGGTTGCAGCTGCACTGCGGTGGCTGAGCCGCCCGGTATAGCTGCCAGTCAGGGTGACCCGCGCCAACACTCCCGCTTGACAAATAGCTGTAGGCAGCGGTGCACGGACAGCTGTTGAAATCTCCGCAGAAGACGACAGCAAAACGAGCGTCTGTGCCAAGTTTGTGTTGATATTCTCGTAGTTTACTCCCAAGGATCTTGAGGCTGATGGCCACTTGCAGCAGACGTATGTGGTCTCCCATTGGGTGGAAGTAGAGGTGGGTGTTGGCGGCTAAAATGTAAGAGTTCGTGATCTCGGTCGACCGGAGCAAAACAGTCTGCAGAATGTTATGTCTCTCGAGCAAATCGGCGAGGATGAGCGGATGCAGAGAGAGGATGTCCCTGCAGTTGGGAGACTGATTAACAAACTCTCTAAGAACCACGGCATCTTCTTGGATCAGGGAAAACTTGGAGGAGTTGAAGAAAGTGGCTTCGCCCTCGGGAGTCTTGCCTGCCTTGGGGTGGAAGCAGGCCTGGTACCCCCACTGGTGTAGTGCCGGACACAGAAACTGTGAGAAGCACTTGGCACCGACCTCCTGGAGACATACAATGTCTCCGTGGTAACCGAGTAGCTCCCTGGCAATTAGACACCGTCTGTAGTCCTGGTCGAGGGCCGAGGGGTCGCAGTACGGGTAGAGGGCGCTCCTGGCGCGCTCGGAAGTGGCGTAGACATCGGCAAGAATGTTGTACGAAACGACTCTGAACTGGGTAGGCTCTGCGAGATGGTTCGGTGTCATGAGGTGACGCTCCATCATTGGAATGTTCCAGAACCTCGACACGATGTTCTTGGAGACCACCTTTACCGGCTCTCCTTCCTCTCCACTCTCATTGCAAGGTGTGCACTCCAGCACTAGTTTGTACCCTTCGTCTTCCTCTGCCGTCCAGTATATGAACGACGTACTGATGATAGGGTCGGAGATGGGTAGCCGGGGCTTTGGGTCAACCACCGGTCTGTCTTTGTCAGTGGCTGCAGACTCGGGGAAAACAGTGGGAGGGAGAGGATTGGCTGGATCATACCGTCTCCATGCCCACCGACAGTGCTCCACATCAGCAAACTCTAATTCCACCTGGGCAAGAACGAGAGGAAGAGGAAGAGAGAGTGAGTAGTCTCGCAGGAGAGACTGGTCTGCGAGATTGTAAGGAGCTGCACTAAACACCATACCAGGGGGACGGCGGGACAAGTTGCCAACAGACAGCAGGGGAGCTTGAGGAACTTCACTGCAGGTGTGTTCACTGTTACAACGAAGCGCCTGTCGTCCACTCTAAGTGTGTTACCACCGACCCAGGCGTCTTGGTTTTCCGTCTCAGAGGACACCTCTGTAATGCCTGCATACAACACAACCTCGGCTGGTAACGTGTCGTCGACGCCATCACCACCCTTCCCCTTTTTCTTTCTTTTGGTCTCGCCATTTCTCGCAAGGTTGGTCGCGATTCTCTTCAGAGCTCGCCCCACGGGTTCGTTCTTGGCTCGCAAGAAGCGACACTCTCTTCCGCGAAGGTTTAAGCGCAGACTGAGAGTGTCTTTTCCATCCTCAGAGCGAACAAAGACGAAGTATTCTTTCTCGCACATTACGATTCGCTTCCGGGTCAGCTGTGATTTGAACTTTGAACCTCAGTACCAGACCACGCCTTCTTCGATCGCTGTGTGTGGTTTGCGAGCCTCGGCTAGGGATCGAGCTAACATGTCGTCTTCTACACCTTCCCTGGGCGTCAGACCTTCACCATCCAGCGACTCCCGGCGCAAGAGGCTGTCAAGAAGCGCCCAGCGTCGCAAAGACCGTTTCCAGACGCGGAGGACCCGCGGCGGGACCGCCGCCCACAGCGACGAGGTTACTACTGAAGGTGGCAGCAGGTCGGCGGCCAGACACGAGCTGGGATCGAGAGATGCGGACGAGGACGTGGAGGAGGGGACGCCGCGAAGATGCTGGCCTTTCTTTCGCGTGTTCGTCGAGAAAAAATACATGCGGCAATTTTTTCGGTATGGCTGGGGGCCAGCTGGGACTACTGTTTGTGATTTCTTGTGTTTCTCGCAGTGTCTGTGCATTTGTGAACCTTCTGTCTCTTATATTCTCTGCTCCGTTCGTGACCTGTTCCGCGGACGTGGGGAAGGGCAACGAGAGATGTCAGAAGAAGTTCGTTTGGTTTGTGGTGATCATTTGCGTCGATTTCCTCATTAGCATCCTATACACCATTCAATTCATCGCCAGAATTGAGTACGCCATCTATCTTCGCGTCCAGAAAGATCGTGTAAGGGGTTTCATAGGATTATACAGTACTGATTGCTACTCTAACCCCTTTCTCCCTCTGCTTTCTTCCTCTCCCCAAAGCCAGGAGGAGAGGCCAGGTACTCACAGCTAACCTCCTGGTACAGACTCATCAACCTCACTCTTGTCACCGTAAGCCTCTGGTGGTCAGTCGTCATTGGGGTGAGTAGGTACAGTAGACGATTGCTATAATCTGTGATATGCTCTCCAAGTGTTAAATTTCGGGGAGCTTTAGGGGCCAAATGCAGCGGCTTATTAAATTGTTAAACATTTCAATCTTGCAGTGTTAAAGTTTCAAAATCGCTAAGACAAAAATTCAGTCCCCCTCAATCAGCTAACCTGTATAATAATATCAGTGGTGTCTGTATATCAACTGTTTCTCGTTGGTTGGATTGTCCCCTCAGATTGCCCGAAGTGTGCGGGAGGGAGAAGACGGTAGCGACATCAACCAGTACCTCTACCTGCCGGTGGCGTTCAGGAGTCTCGCCGTCCTCACCACCATCCAGCTGTTTGTCAACGTCCAGCTGCCCATCTCCGTCAAGGAGCTCCTTGGGAACATCAAGTGAGGAGAGAGAAGCGGGCTGATAACCACACGGAGTCCGTTTGAGTGACAGGCTCCATTTCCTTTTTACCCATCCTCAAAGTTTCCTCACTTGAAAAATTTGTAGAGACATTTTTAATCCCATCTAGGCTTTGGTGTACATAGAAATTAATCTTGAAATTAATTTAGCAGGAGTGGGGAAATGAGCAAAATAATTTTAGGTGATATAGTCGAGGAGGGCAGTTCAATTCCTGCGGCCGTGACGGTGAATGCTCCGTTCTGTCTCCTTGTTGCTTCCATCTTCGTGCCTTAAAGCCACATCTCTCACGCTCTTCCTTCTGACCTTTTGTGTGTGTCTCTTTTCTCTTCAGATGGAAGCAGCTGTTTTTCGTGGCTCTCTTCTACCTGTTTTTTCTCTACATCTACGCCCTGATTGGCGTCCAGGTGGTTGGTGGGCTCGGCCATCGATGTGTCTACGTCGATGGCAACACCAGCGAAATGTGAGTTGCTACGTTTTTGTTGATAATGGCTCCAGAATACCTAATTTCATGAATTTTCATTCTCATGCATGTGCTGGGATACACAACCGCCTTTTATGCCTTTATAATTTCTGACAAACTTTAGTCTGATTGAGGGAGAGAGCTTTATCTCGGAGGATAATGTAGACCGGGTATAATCTCTGTCTGTGTGATATGTAGGCAACCTGGTGTGTATAGACGTTTATTGTCCTCTATATAAACGGCGTAATGACGTATCTCTCTCTGCGCAGGTCTCTGGCTGTCCCGGTCACCCACTGCAATCCGTACGGATCAGAATACCAGAAGCAGTGCTACGGAGGCAGCAGTCGACCCGACGTCATCCAGTGCATGATCTTCCCCAAGGATTCTCAGCCCTACAACCTCGCCTTCAGGAATCAGGTCTACTTCGGGCAGTTCAGATCCATTGGTGAGTTGTTGGTCTGTCACGATCCACCTCTATCTATAACTGTTGCGGGAAATTCTCCCGTCTCTTGACTTGTTTGGTGGAAATTTTTCCATCTCTGGACTTGTTTGGTGGAATTTTTCCCGAGCAGTGCTTAGTTTTTGTATGAGCTGAATGCAACATGCTGAAACCATGAGGTGCACTGTACGGAGGCAGTCGTTTATGAACAGGGTTAAATAATGTATTAGCAATAGAGAGTGCTGCCCCTCTACTATGAGCGTCTTATAAGAATGCTCTCTATCTCTCTCGTCTCACCCCTCACCCTCTCCTCCCTCCTCCCTCCTCCACAGTGGACGCAGTGTTTGCTGTCTACGAGGCCACCAGTCTGGAGCTCTGGTCCTTCTTCTCCTACACAGCGTCTGACGGAGCTCCATCTCACATGGGTGTGCCCGCCCTCTTCTACTTCACCATGGTCTTCTATCTCGTCATTTTTGTCCAGGTATACGTCCATGCCTCTCTGGTCGGCGTTCTCACTCTAAGAACACAAAGCCTTCAGCTAGCGGCTTTGGAGGTGGGGTTCTTATCTTAGGAGGCCTTCGATTTGCTTTTTAGAAGGAGTTTCTCAAATTTCTTGCAATGCCCGTGTTTTTAAGCAGGTCTAAGCTGGTGGGAAAGTCGTTCTGATTTTCTTTTGGGTTCATACATACAAGCTTAGCAAAACGGACTCTTATACGTATGTTCTTTGCTACTTTTCCTGTCTGTTATATACCACAGCAAAGTATATTTCTGGTGGTGATCATCGAGTCATTTGCTGATCTGAGGAGCGGTAAGGCGATTGGATCTGCACCGAAAACCAAAGACAAGCCACTCATTGTAAGAACACGTTCACGAGGACTCTTTCTCTCGTTCAGCTGTTTCACTCCTACATAATCGGTACAGTAAATGTACGGCGCCAGTCAAGAACACGACTCGGGATGAAATGTAGGCTCCCTTCGCTTGCCACACTACTCTCAGACAGTACCTTGCCAGACAGTACCTTAGTGTGTAGTACCTACATTGGTATATAACTTAGTGTGTGAACGTCTCGGTACCATTAGCTTTCTATGTGAGCTCAATGCCGTTTCAACTGACAGTGGTGGTACACCAGCACATGGTATGGCGTCCTCAAAGCACCATACACTGTACACACATGCTCCGGGAATTACTATGTGACTGGCGTACTGTGCAGGTGTTGACAGAGCAGGCGAGTGCTGTTGACCTGGGAGACAGACTAAAACTGCAGACCCAGAGGACGGAGGAATCGGTCGAGTTTACCAACAGCCTCCACAAGTGGTACACGAGCCGGGCGGAGAAGGTCTTCCTCGGCCTGGTCGCCATCGACGCCCTAGTGACAGCTCTCAAACACACCGACATGGACGAAAACCTGGCCATCACTCTCCAAGTGTGGCAGGTGGGCTGCTGCTTCCCCACTGATATCGAAACACTCTCTTACTTTTCTCATTGAAATCTTCCCTCCCTCTCTTCCTTACCTCCTCTCCTCTCCCATCTCCCCCTCTCCATCTCACCACAGGGACTGGTGAGTGTCATCTTCCTCGGTGAGGTTGTGGGACTGGCAATATTCCACCTGGTCAACACCAACCAGTACTCCCTCTTCCTCCGCAACCCGTACTACTGGTACCTCATCATTGTGGCTGGCGGAAGCCTTGTCGCTGCTCTGCCTCTCAATAACTTCTACTATCCTCTCAGTGCCGGGAACATACTGGCTGTCTTTCAGGTCTGCTCTAATACATAACAATACACGGCAGCCAAATTGACCATACCTCAAAAATTCTTCAATGTTTGAGAGCCATCCGTACATTTTTTTAATAGTCTACGTGTGGTGTTTTGTTGGTTAGAATTTCAATTTCTTATTTTTTCTTTCTAGAAAACAGAACGATTGAATTATTCTTTCCCTCAAAAGTTATTGCTTTTGGCGGGAGGGAAGGGCACCTTTATGATGTACTGAGCGTTTCATTCACTGACTATAGCTGTGTGTACTTTTCCCTTTCTCCCACATTTGCAGGCGGCTCGTCTTCCCCGGCTGCTGAGAGCCCACCACACCATCAAGAAGTTCTTCTTCAAGATAGTGGGAGACGGAACGAAGCTGCTGGTCATCATTCTGCTCACGGGCATCTTCCTCGTGGTCTTTGCCGTCATCAACATACAGCTGTTCGGCTACATCGCCCCCAGCCAGGAATGCAAGGCATTCGGAAACGGACCCTTCGAAAATTTCTTTGTGGTATGTATGCTGCTGGACCAAAATTTATTAGAGTTGGAAAATATTTGCAGACGGGCATTTTTTTAAAGTTTCATGGATACAATATATTTCACGGCTAGATATTGTAACATAATCAGAAGCATTATTCACCTTTAAAGTTTGGCGTTGTTGTTTGCAACATGTTTCATGCACCACTCGTTGCTGTGTGTATCACATGACTTTCACACGACTTTCGCATGCTACATCACATGACTGTCACGTGCTACAGGCACTGCAGTCCATGTTCCAGCTGATCATGCAGGAGGGCTGGAGCGAGGTCATGAGCGAAGTCATGTGCCACAGGGGCACCTGGTTCCCCATCAACTTCTACTTCATCTGTCTCCATCTCATCGCCTCCCTGGTGGGTGCTCTCTCTCTCTCTAACAAGACAACACCTATATGTACATACATTCATACATGTATAAAGGTCCCCGTTTGCTGACGCTATGAAATTGCACACTGCAACAAAAAAAACATTGCCGTAGACTAGACTATTTTCACTACCGATTTTTTACTGGTAAGAACTAATATACGTGTTTCAAAAAATGAAATTTCAACACGATATGCGTTCACGTGTAAGTTAGTGTTTCAAGAGTCGGAGAGAAGGTTAAAATGGCGTTTGTTTGTCGTTCCCCTGCAGATTCTCCTGAACTTCTTTGCGGCTGTGATCCTTGACAACTTGGATTACGACGAGGACACGAAGAGGGAGCTCCTCCAGCAGGTGGTGGAGAAGAACACGACACGGACGGTACCCGTTCACCTACGAGTCCTCACCGCCTGCGGACCCAAACTCATCTCGGCTCCGAAGATCTCGGCCGCCGCAGCCGCAGCCGGCGTCGAGGCCCCCAACCTGACGGTGGCCGACGTCAAGAGTTTCTATGAGTCCGGAGAGACGAGGGACGCAAAGGAGGCTGCCATCGTCCCCGGGGGTGCTGCTGCGGACCAGGCATTTCCACAGCAACAGGCTCCGCCCACCACCGCCGCCACCCAGAGACGGTCGTCGGAGCTGTCGGAACTGAACCTCCTGTCTGTGGACCCCCATGTCTCCGTGTCCTCCAGCCACCACGAGAGATTTCAGTGTAAGGGCACATGATCTCCACCGTGCATATACATGCTCACACATCATACCGATACAGTGTAAAGAATCTAAAACTGGTGCTGAACTGTATGTATTCCGAGTCGTGGTCGCATTTGTGCCGAAATGGCATGTTGGGTACGAGCCCAATTTTAGGTGTGTGTGTAGTACCATTCTCTTGGTTCCGTTTCACCCTCACGTGTGTGTGTGTGTGTGTACGTGTGTTTGTTCCATGTGCAGTGATTCAGGGTATTCTGGAGAGCGTGCGGTGGCTGAGGAAGCTCAACACGGACCAGGAGGGCAGGAGACCCGGACTGGACGGAGTCGGAGGACGAGGGGGGCTCTTTGGGGGCCGAAGATCTCAAGACACCTCCCAGTAAGAGATGTGTATGTGGGGGGGGGGATGGGTAAAGGGGAAGCAAAAGAAGAGGGGTAAGGACTTGTCTAAAAGGTTATGAAGCCCGGTTCAGTGTGAAGACTGAAGGCTGTTCCACCTGCAGGCCAGTTGAAGACGAGTTTGACCAGTATCGGGCCAAGTACCGCCTGTTTGACAGCGCCCTATTTATCATGTCCCCCGACAACCGACTGAGACGGTTTTGCAGGGCGGTGCTCACGCGGCAGATGAGTGAGCCCCCGTTCGTCAGGACTCGACTGACTCCAGTCAACCTCATCAAGAACAGGTTCTCCTACTACATCCGGTGAGGAGCTGAAGGGAGCCACATTGGGCTACTAGTGTAACTGTCACTCCCTCCTCCCCTTGTATAGCTACCTGGTGAGTCGTCTGCCCTACTTCTCCTGGCTGATGGTGATGATCACCCTCTCGGCCATCGCAGTCCAGCTGGCCGAGCTGCAGACGAGGTTCGGCAGACCCGCCAACATCATCCTCAACACCACCACTACCTCAGACGTCCGTGTCCCCGTTGACATGGAGCCTGTCTACTTCTGGACCGCCGACTTCCTATTTGTCCTGTTCACCCTCGTCGAGCTCACCCTCAAGGTTTAAAAATACTGTCTATTTCTACATTATACAGTATATCAAAGTAGAATATACTAGCAAACATTGCTGTTTTTAAACGCAAGTTTTACCATTTTTTTTGTGGGTAGGACCGATTATACAGCAGGTGAGCAATGTGTGAAGTTTCCAGGCAAATCTATATATCTATCAAATAACGAGGGCCTTAGTGTGAAATTTTGTGGTTATACTGCATATATTTGTAGTCAATTTCAAGAGGGATATCTTCCACTGTGTTTAGATATTGGCAAACGGGTTTTTCCTGAACCCCGATGCAGCCATCCGCAGTGTGTGGGACGTGATGGACTGGGTGGTCGTCATCTCGTCCGCGGCCGTCCTCATCCTCAACACCTCCGTCTGCGGTGCCGCCGTCCGTCAGACCCTCGCCCTCTCCCACCTCCCTCTCTACCTCGTCGTGCTCCTCTGCGTCCGCGCCCTGCGTCCCCTGCGAGCCATCAGCCTCGTCCCGCAGATGCGCCGAGTCATCTACGACGTGCTGCTCGGCTGGAAGCAGCTGCTGTTCGGCGTTCTCGTCCTCCTCTTTGCCATATTCATGTTTGCCAGTCTCGGTGTCCAGGTGCAAACTACTATATACATACATACATACGTACAAACACTGCTCTGTGGGCAACGTTTTACTTTTTGGCTCCGTAAGAATAACTGAGTAGTTCCGGTTATGGGTATATGCTTGAATGCCAATTGGAAGCAAGCCCATTTAGCATGGCGACTGAACCACTCATACGTAGTCCTCGCACAATATTTCTTTGGGGTTGTTATCTTGCCACACTATTTACCATACATACACATTCCCATCCATTTATACAGCTGTTTGCAGGGGACTACCCGGAGGGTCCACAGGCGTTCTGCAACGACCCGTCCAGCCGGTCGCTGGCCGAGTGTCTCCGCAGTCCGACGGTGAGACTCAGGATCACCACGTCCAGAGAGTTTCTTCCCAACTCAAACTACTCTCCCAGCATCCTGGTCCCCACAGTCTGGTAAACTACTGCTTCCTCATCTTCTTTCCTCTGCTCCTATTTTTATCGTCTTTTCCTCGGCCTTTTCTTGTCACTTCTTCATTCTTTTGCGCCCCCCCTCTGTTTTTTGTTTCTTACAAACTGTTTACTTTTCTTCTTACCACTATTCCTTCTCTTTTCTTGTTTGTTTGCCATTTGTTTCGGTTCGTCTGCTTGCTCGCATTCTTTCCATATTTCCCACTCTAACCTCCGACTAGAGCTGTAGTCTTCTCTTCCCGTCTCTGTCATTTGTCTTCTCTGCACTTTCCCTCCTCACAACTACAGCTGCGCTGTATCACTATATGTGTACAGTATAGAGGGATATGCAAGATACGCATGGTATAGATGTATGGGGCTATGATGCACCCTCACACAGGTACACCCATCGTCGGGATTTTGACTTTGACAACACACTGAAGGCGATGCTGACAATGTTCGAGGTGCTGACTCTGGAGGGGTGGTTGGACGTGAGGGACATGCTCGTTCGCGACCCTGTCTCCCCGGGAATTCCCAGCACGCAGGAGGCCTGGGTCAGCTCTAGCTCTCACACACTGCACACCATCTATCTGTAGTTGGTAGCAATTTGAAGGGTGAGGTTCAGGCACTGGGGGTATATAGTGTACTAAGACTTGGGGATGGGGTTCAGTGTTTTAAATGCCGGTAGCTCGGAATGCTAGCAAAAGCACACCACACAGTGAAGTGTCTAACACTATCAGTGAAGTGTCTAACACTATCAGTGAAGTGTCTAACACTATCAGTGAAGTATTTTATAGGGTACATTATTAACTAGTAAAGTTTAAAACAGTACGGTACAGTAAGTATACCGCATTGCCTCTACCCCAGTACATGGCCGTTTTCCTGCACATCTTCATCTTCTTCGGAGTCAACATTGGTCTCCAGCTGTTTGTGGGCATCGTCGTCAACAACTTCAACGCCAACAAGCCGGGCAACACGGCCCTTCTCTCCGTGGGACAGAAGAGGTGGACAGATCTGGTGCTCAGGATCTCTCTCCTGCGACCTGTCAAGAGACCCACTCCACCTGGTGAGCTGCGTTACTCATCTCATCTGTGTCACTTTTCTCTCTCCCCCCTACCTTTGCCTTTGTCGCCTCCCACTTTCCCCCACTCTGCCCTCACTTGCCTCTCTTTTCCTTCTTTCTCTCTGTCTCTGCTCCCGTCTCTTCTTTCTTCTCCCCTACTTGTGTTTCCCTTCCTCCATTTCTCATTCCCTCTCTCTTGCTTGTCTCTCTTTCTTCCTACCTTCCCTCTGCTTCACGTCTTCTCTTACCTCCTCTCCCTCTCTCCTCCCCTCCCCTCTCCTCCCCTCTCCTCCCCGTCCTCCCCCTCTCCTCCCCAGAACACAACAGGTTTCGTCTGTTTCTGTACAGAATTGTGATCCACAGACGATTCACTCACTTCAGTACCGTCATGATTCTCCTTCAGTCCTTCTGCTTCTGTCTTCCAGTGAGTAACTCACGCACACACACACACACGCACCGCACACACGAAAAGCACGCACACACACACACACTTGCAGTGCATGATGTACACTTAATAGTTGTTGTAAAATTGTACAAGAATGAAAATGAGACAAACTTCAACTAAGCTAGTGCGATGCTAGTAGCCCTTCAGTATTTGTCTCTATATATTATGTACAGTGGAGTACTGGTCGATCATCTGCCACAGTCACACTCATATCTCTGGTGATTGTCTTTGCTCTCTACTTCACCCTAGAGGTAAGCATACATATATGTACCTATGTATGTATGCAGGAGGTCTTGATATACTGTTGAACCTTTCTCACTGAGCTCTGCTCTCTTTTCTTGTTGTGTGTGCTATGTATCTGCCAAGTCCTGTATTTGGGCTACATACCTACAGCATTCTCCACTGTCCAGTGAACCAGTGAAGGGTGTTAGCAAGCCTACACGTAATAAACTTGGCATTCTAGTATAATATCCTTACCATGCAATTATACATACATACGTACATACATACATACATTCTCCCTCCCACCAGCAATGTGTCAAGATGCTGGCGTTTGGTCCAAAGGGCTATTTCGGTAGCTGGAGAACCATTGCAGACACACTCATCTCGCTGCTGGGTCTCTGCTATATCGTGTGGGCTCTGGTGGTGCTGGCACACGGGTATAGCTCTGTGACTCACCAGGTAATGCAGTACTATCCCCTCTCTCTCTCTCTCTCTGTATCCTTACGTAATAGTGTATGTGTGTGTTGGTGAGTGAGTGAGCCCAGTTATTCATAGTTAAATGTCATGCTTGACTTGCTCGCACTCGCATACCAAAATGGTATGCATTTGTTGTTAAATTTCTTTCACTATAGACCAGAACGGATTTGGCCAATTTTGCCGTCAGCTATGCTGTGCTGAAGTGTTTCACTATACTTGGGAAATATGTGAGTTACAGCATGAGATCAACTATACCTCACACTCCTTCTCTCCCTCTCTCCCCCCTCCCCTCCTCCCATCGTCTTTTCATCTCTCTCCTGCGCATCCTATATACCTCTTTCCACTCTCCCTCCTCACTCTCTCAGAGTATCATGCAGAACCTGAGTATCACCGTGGCAAGGACGTTGATCGGTTCGACGCCACTCCTCTTTGTCCTCTTCCTCATCATCCTCACCTACGCCTTTGTCGGGGCCATCATCTTCTCCAACCTCCGCACGGGGGAAGAAATTTCGTTCAGTCGGATCAACTTTGACGGGGCGTTCCCCTCCTTCTCCCTGGCGTTCCGCGTCATGACTGGTGAAGACTGGCACCACCTCATGCGGGATGCAATGGTGAGAGACAGTGGATGGGACCTTTTGCATGCTCATAGTTTTTTGCAGTCGTTTTCAACAAAAATGCTTGTTCCACATGTATAAATGAAGTGTGCAGCCCAGGCTAAACCAGAGCTGGTTGGCGGTTTTATGAATGCTTGCTAGTGTGTGTGTAGATGTTGAGAGGAAACCTATAAGGATTATACCGTGTATCCAGTAGACTTACATAGGCCGAGAGCTTTCGGCGGTGCACGTGCCAAGGAGTGTCTGTGATCCAATCGTAGATTGGGAACCACTACTGCTCGAAGCTGGACGGGAATTGCGGGAACGTGGTGGCTGCCGCATTCTGGTTCATCACGTACTACATCCTGATCACGGTCTTCCTCCTCAACATCATCATTGCCCACCTCCTGGAGAACTTCTCCATCTTCTACAACGAGGACGACACCAGTATCAGCCACGCCGTCATCAAAGACTTCCGAGAGAACTGGCTGCACTTTGACAAGACTGCACAGGTCTCTCACCCATCTCCTCTCTCCCTTCTCTCTCTCTCTCTCTTGCTATCTTCTTTTCTCCCCACCTCCAGAGTTTACTTACTCCTCCCTTGACCCTCTCCCTCTCTTTTTTCTCTGCTGCCCCCTTACACTGTGTGTGTGTGTGTGTGTTTGGTGCAGGGTACCATAAAGTCCAGTCGGATCAAGCTGTTCCTGAGAACTCTTCGACTTCCACACTACTACACCTACAGTCTGACTGAAGTCAACGGAATAAAGTTCAAGGTATTGAAATCACGGGCTTTAAAGGTTATGGCATACTACGTATATACCTGGGTTTGCTGTTGAACTTCCACGTGCTGCGAGAAGTTTAGTATATCCCTGTGGTACGATTTATGTATATACACAGATTAGAGACCAGGTCCATCCGCTGACAGACTCACTGATACTGAGGGAGATGGCCGAGGAGCTACAGCGGGGACCCCACGGAGGAGGAGGAGGAGGGGGAGGGGGTGGGAAGTCGCTGCTGAGCAAACAGCTGAGCGAGGAGATGCTGATAAACGAGGAAGAAGGAGACCACTCATTTCAGAGTGTCCTCAAGTGAGTCCTCTCCTACACATAGCAAGGCCCATTTATATTGCGGGCCAGACTTTTGTATAATTATGACTAAAAACTTTGTGACACAGGATGCTGGCCTATCGTGCCGAGGACATTTCCCAGAGATTGGAGCCACAGGAGCTCTACGACAGACAGGAATTGGAGGAGAGCATACAGTTTGATGTGAGCATAACCTACAATTGTACTCATCGACCGATGTTTCTCTCTCTTCTCTCTAGGTTGCCGAAGAGTGTATTCTGAAGTGGATCAAGAAGTATGTGAAGCCGATAGTGCTGGAGCGGCAGGACGATGGGCAGTCATCAGTGGTGAGTCAGTCAAACACACCGTCCCTGTTGAGGGCTCTAATTAGAGTGCCATTTGAGGCTGGTATATGTAGTTGGAACTGTAGTTAGAGCAAACTGAGACTTTGGCTAGTGGATAGAGAACAGATTGTGGCTACATAAGTAGCAGTTGAGCAAATTGAGGCTTGTAGAGCCTTATTGTGGCCCTCTGTTCTTGTAGGAGGAAAACCAGAGGCGATATCCACCACCTCCAAGAATGGACTCTTGTGAGTATTATCCGTGTACTGTTGTGCAGTCTCGGCATTATTTCCAATTGTCTAGTGTGGCCAATAGAGGGGACCGACGCAGGACTGTCTATGACAGTGGATGACACAGACGATGACGAGATGGAGTTTACGTCCCTCTCCAGTAACCCCATGCTCCGTCGCAAGTGGCTCGGGTCAGACCACAACACCAGTTCACGCGCTCAATGCACTCAACATTCCCGTACTTTTATGCCTTCTAAACATAAGTTTTTGGAAGCCGAGATTTGTCCTGAGAGGTGCTCCTTCGATCCCTTTTTGTTGGAGTCTCTTGCGAATTATTTGTAGAAATGGATTCTATCTTTGCGATGTGGCAACGCAGGCAAGGCGCGACAAGGCAATGCAACGTATTATTGTGAACCTAGCCGAACTCTCTTCCTCTGCAGGTCTCCCTCGCTCCCGACCTCAGAGGAGTTCCCGGAGCCACCACCCAGGGAGACGAGAGAAGACCAGCAGGCCAGCCACGAGGAGAGGCTGGTGACCCAGTCTTACTCCCGACTGGCCCAGATGTCCCTCACCCCCTTCACCCAGGGAGGAGGCGCCAGGGGGGAGGACCGCTGGCACGACTGGTTCAGGATGCAGCGAGAGTGGAGCGAGAACGTCGACAGTTCACACCAGAACTACTTTGACGATTGTCTATAGCTCCCCTCTCTGTCAAACATGACTGTTTTTAAATTAGACTAGGAATTGATCAAAAATTCAAACTGCTTTTCATTGCATCACTCTGTGTACATTTTAAAGACAACTCTGAGTTTTGTGTTTGCAAGCATCGAACATTACGATTCCCTGAGTTACCAGCAAATTTTAGAGGTTTAGGAGAGCCATCATAAAATTTACGAGCAACCTTATACTCGGTCGTGAATCCGTGTGGCTGCCACAAGGTTACATGGAAATTTATATATATTACGTGACAGGTACGGTGTAGGGTTGTAAAGTTACGGTGACTACCGACTAGTCCACCTGGACCAGGGCAGGGAAGGTGGCCATTCTGAGTCTCTCTAGCTCTGCCCTCAACACCTGTATCTCTGCCGCCTGAGCTCTGACCAGTTCCACCATTCTCCTCCGTGACACTATGTCAGCCATCCTTTGTCTAGCACCCGCCTCTGATGGTGCCACTCCTGGCGAAGAAAAAAGGCTTTAAAATTTTGGTTTTATGTGTGAAAGGGTATTGTTGTAAAGCACAAAAAAGTGAGATGGGCAATGGGTGAAAAAAGTCGCACCTGGCTGGGCTCGAACCAGCAACCTTTCGGTTAACAGCCGAACGCGCTAACCGATTGCGCCACAAGTGCTTGCTTCGCCCATGGGGCAAAATATGTGCACTTACCAGCCAGTTTCTCAGCAGCTTGCCTCTCCAGCACTGAAACTTGCTTCTCCACCAATGCCTGGTCGAGTTCCCTGTTCTCCACTCTCCTCTTCTCTCCCTGAGCATTCAGCCTGGCCAACTGCTTCTTCTTCTCCCTGGCCTTCTTCTTGTATGTCTGTAGGTAATGACCATTGAGAGACGGCTAACATAACAAGAGTAACCTACTCTCTCATTGAGCTCTAGGGTCTTTTCGAGGGTCTCGATATCGTGCTGGTCTCTGCCTCCGCTGCCCTCCTCACTCAGACTCAGCTGGAGGTCCTTGGTCACCCGCAGCAGCTGCACCTCCCTCGCCTGCTCCTGGAGATCCTCCACCTTCATCTTCAGACGCTTGCACTCCCTAGTGTAACACACACACACACACACAGAATAGCAGAAGATACTCTGAAGCAATATGCATTAAACTAGCAGGAAACAACGTTTGAGGCTGAAAACAGTGGGAGTTTTGTGCAGATAGCAGCCAGTCATTACACACTTTTGTGGAAACACTCCGTAGATCAAAATTCTTCATGTGATTGTCTCGGGGCAAGTTGATGTGTGCCTCTCTTTCTACAGAGGCTGTTTCTTTGTGTGATTGTGGTGCTTGCCTACCATTCCTGGAGTCTGATGCCACTCTTGAAATCCTTGCACTCGTTCATGCTGGCAAGCTTTCCCTCTCCGTGGGTCTGTAGTAGTAATGAGTAGTGCAGTATATACACCACATTGTCACACCAGCACAGTTGGCTGTTTACGTACCTTTATCTCTTTGTTGAGCTCCTCGATGGCTCTGCGGTGTACGAGGACGCTGCCAGAGTAGTCGGGGACAAAGTCTCCTTCTTCTACCTCCACCTGGCCCTGTCTGAGTAGCAGCTGGACAGCCAGGTCCAGGTTGAAGGTTGTCTTATCCTCACTCAGTCTGCAGTGTAATAATATAGTCAAGGAGAGAGAGAGAGAGAGAGAGAGAGAAAGAAAGTCGAGAGGCCGGGTTGTTTGGGGTGTGCAGCGTGGTGGAGGTATATCATGACAAAAGACCTGTTGAGCTCAGAGAAGGCGTCCTGTATCTCAGCCTGCAGCCTGTCTTCCTCGATCTGTCTGCGCTTCAGGAAGGACTCCATTTCAGCCAGTTTCAGTGCCACTGCCTTCAACTGCAATACATACACTCATTTTATGTAGCTACATCTTTCTCCTGGCATACACTTTACACCTTAGTTTCGCTGTCGTACTTTCTGCGACGAGCCAACACCAGTCGGTCCCACTGAACGGCATCCACTCCCTCCGGCATGTGAGAGGGGTGGTCCAGTTCACTCATCCCGTCCTCCGACCCCTTCACCGACAATCTCTGCCCGTCCCCTGCTGCCGTCGGGGGGCGCTGGGAGAACGGATTCTGCGATTTCTGAACCGACATGAGCCCCCCTTCACTGGCACCTGGCTTCAGCTTCTGACCTCTGCAGAAGACAGACACACACTCACAACATTCTACTACTTCACTCTACCACTGTGGTGTGTTTGGCACCGTCTCTCTCTACTTGCCTAGGTCTGCGTTTGAACAGCTTGTAGAGCTGGTCGACAAACAGCTCGCAGTCGGCAAAGTCTCTCTTGAAGTTGCGGTCGAGGGTCTTGTCGTCTGCCAGCATCTGATCGTACAACTCTCTGCACTCGTCGGTCTTGGTCCTGGCTGATTTTATCACAACTGAGAGTTGGGTCTGCAAATCAGGAAGGGAGGGACTCGGGTAGCCAGCTTCCCGCTAAGACAGGGAAATTTCATGGGAACCTTCAAGGTTTTCTTGTCTTCCAGCAGAGCGTTGAGTTGCCTCTCTCTACCTGCTATCTCTTCCTCTACCTGCAGCGAGCTCACTAGTCCCACCACCTTCAACGGCTCCTGCACACACGAGTAGGACGGACACACAGATGTAGTGAGGTTTGAACTAACACCCAACAGCTTTGGCTACACAATGCTATAATTCACAACCTGATGCAGCGCCATTTCGGTGTTGATTTTCAGGTCAAAGAGCTTGCGGAGTCTCTCGTCAAAGTTGTCCATGGCCTGAGCAATGGTCGACTGTAGTTTCCTCAGCTCCCCTTCCAGAGCTTTCCGCAGCTTCTCCCTCTCCTCCAGGAACTCCGCCTCCTTCTTTTCAAACTCCAGCGCTGCACGGATCTCCTCCTCTGTCCGCTCGGCCGGATCCTTCTGCATGAAATCTGGTCGCGGAAGGTCCTGTACACAAGCACAGGAAAAGTATAAGGTGAGTAATAACATTAAGGTGACGTGAATCTATTTGCCTTGAAGAGGTCTTCCTCTACGTTGGCCTCCAATCTTCCGCCCATCATCATGTCGAGAGCCCTTTCCCTAGGATTGTCTCCCTGCAGGTCAGTTACACAGTAGATAGTTAGCCACTGTTGCCCTCTCCTCACCATTTCAGCCAGTTTCCTCTCCTCTTCCAGTCTCATAGCCTCCTCCTCTTTCTGCCTCTCCTCTGGCGACAGGTACTTCTCCACACGTACCTCCTCGTCCTAACACCAGTATATACACTAGACCAGGTTGACTTGTAATACAATGAGTGAGTACTGGAGTAACTAAACTCTGAATAGTTGGAACTCAGGCACACTAGAGTGTAGAAATAGAGCTTTTTAAAAGCAAACAGGGAAAAGCTAGTAAACAGGCAACAGCATCAAAAACAGGGTTTTGTGTGTCACCTGTACTGTCAGCATCCCTTCAGGTTGTTCCTCTGACTGCAGTGTTGGCTGGACTAGCTGTTCCGTCAGCTGGAGCTGTTGAATAATCTTGCTGATGCGGACGTTTTTCTCACGGATTCGGGCGATTTCTGCCTGCTTGAGTCGCGCCACTTCCTCAAACTCCTTGTTGAACGTCTCGGCAATCCGGTGCATGCAGTCCTATACAGTCACACAACCACATGTACATAACGTATTGTGTGTCATATGTAGTATGGTATGGATCCCAAGGCACCTTCAGCAGGGTGATCTGGTGTTTTCTGGCCACGGGGGAGTGGAGCTCAAACTGGCTGTAGAGAAACTCACATCCACCGCCAAACTTTGGTCCATGGCTGCCATAAAGAGCACCGGCATCTCCTTCCTCCCCCTCCTCCTTTGCAGCACCCTCATCCCCTCCCTCCTCTTCCTCCTCCTCCACCTCGTCCTACGTACAACTTCCAAACCCTGAAAGAACCGTACCGACTATGACACTGCATCATACCTTAGCTTGCGCAGCCTTTCTTAGAATGTCGACGGCTTCATTTCGAGCCTGAGAGAGAGAGAGAGAGAGAGACGAGTGACTCATCTTTGACTGTTTCCTCTGGCTCTCCACACTCACCTCCCTGTCAGCTTGCTCCACTGTCCGGAGTGTTTTGACTCTCGCCAGCTCCCTCACCTCATTCTCCGAGCGTGACATCATTGGATAGTTACTCACCTCTAGAGAGCCCCTGAACGCCTATGATTCACATATTCAGTGGGTGAAATGAGAACACTACTCTATAGACACATTTTCATAGTCTCTTGCTTAAGACATAAGGAACGCTTTCTTCTGTCGGGTCTTTCGTTTTACCTCTCTCCCACTTTCACTTACTTTTATGATTTTCCCTTTGACAGCCATGCTGTCCCAGCACTCGCTCTTGATCTGCTGCCTCAGAAACATCTTAGCCAGGCTGGACAGCTGAATCTCCTCCTTCACCTGACTCAACAGGATCATCCCTCAAGTTTAGAGGCACATACACACACACATCGTGACAACTGACCTGCTGGATTTGCTGGTCCTCCTCGGCCTGCAGACGGTCGTGCTGCTCCATGTCGAGAATAAACTCCTCCCTGTCAAGCCTCTCCAAGTCCGGGGCCCCCTCGTTGCTGTCAATCATCTCCAGGAGCCTCCCCCTCAGCTGACCAATCTCCCGACGCAGTTCAGACTTGCAGTCGGCGTACTTCTCGTCCTCTGCCTTGTGCACCTGCATATTCACATCAGCATACATCACTTCCATGCATTTTTACGGGCCACTATCTATACTTTTTCTTCGACTGCCTCAAGCCAAGTACTCTGTTCTTCTGTTGGTTCCTCCGACACAGGAGGCATTGCCTCTAGGGCAGTGTTTTCCTGGTCGTGTTGGCTCCCGAGAGAATGCAATACTCGTTCCAAATAGTCTCCAGCTGCCTGTGCCTTCACACTGCCATGGTTCGTAAACCTATCAAAATGAAATATGTGAAGTGTGTTATGTGGTCTTTGTATATAGCATAACTGACTCCCAGTTCCAGCAGTTTATGGTACTCTGATCCCCCACTGTGACGATATGCTGAGAGTCTCTGGAAAAAACAAGTGCAGTGCAGCCGTTCCTCCGGTAATTGTGAGGTTTACATATCACTGCCTTCTCCTGTTTGGATGTGATGTAAAAAATCTTAAATCAAAAAGGTTGTAAGCAAGTAGACCAACTGGAACGCTAAAAGATGTAAAATAAAAAGATAGAAGCATAGAAAAAAGGGGCCAGTCCGGGAATCGAACCCGGGACCTCTCGCACCCTAAGCGAGAATCATGCCTCTAGACCAACTGGCCGTCCTGAAGAAACCTCGCAATATGCGCATTTTATATGCTGTGGCACATCTTACCTGGTTTTCCACCAGCCTAAGGAGCAATCCGCCATCGCTGCCAGCAGAAGCAATCCACTTTTGGTGGAATGACAGCTCTAACTGCACCGTGCCTTTATCATGGACAGCAACGATGCTCTCTGGTGATAACATCAAATCTACATCCTTTTGGGAAATAGATGCATGATATTGTACAACCTGACACTACAGCATACCTTCTGTTCCACTGGAGGGAGGGAGAATTTTGCAAGATCCTGGCCGTTGTTAGTAACAGCAAAAACGGTGTCGGGTGAGCAGAGGGAGAATCTCGATGCTGGTACTGATAATAGAACTTCTCGCCTGCAAATATACTGACTGGAGAACTCCTTAGCCTCTCCGTCATATAGACCAGAAGATCTTCTAGTTAGGAGAGGAGGAAATTTAATAATACCTAGTGTCTTTGATGAAAATCAATGTGTGGCTTACTCTTTGTGGAGTTTGGGAGTTGGAATAGGGTGAATAATGTTTGGTCTTCGTCATTTGACAGTACAGCTATGAGTGTGCTCCCTTCAACCCCTGGCTCAATTGTCGCAAGAGACAAATCCAGTATGTTCCCTCTGACACCTTCAAACAAAACAAGAAAAAGTTTACCAAGCGACCTGATTGGTCGTTCGCGCGGCGGCGCGGTTCTGGCGGCCGCAGCGCCTGCATGCGAATAACAAAGAGAGCGGGTCTAAACAAAAGGAGCTATGCTGCAGCCCGTCCCTGCAGAGTCGTTAGCTCTGCGCGCGACCGTGACAGCGATCGAGATGGCGAGCTGGCTAGCATCCCTCGTGCTGGCGTCGATTGTGGCCGTGGGCAGTGCAACAAGCTACGGGGGCTACCACCAGGACAGCCGACCGCACGGAGGTTGTTTAGCTAGCCGTTGATGAGCGTAATCTCAGGGCCGTGTGGCTGACGACATTATAGCGCATAGATATTCATCAGCATGTACATAGCTACGACGTCCATAGCCTGGGTCTTTGCAATGCTGTCGGAAAAGATTTAAAAAAATAATATTCTCAATTTCTTGCAGACCATGATCCACGTGTGGGACCCGGAATGACTGTATCGGCTCACTTCGAGATGGCCGGGATTCGAGGTGAAATCTGCTTCAATCAGGCGGAACCTGGTGCTAACGTTACCATCACTGTCAAACTCACTGGCCTTGAGCAGTACGAGCCGCAGGAATTTGACTGGAGCATCCACGAGTTTCCTGTCGAGTTCACCGAGTACCCAGACTTCCCCTGCGAGTTTGGCAACGGCCAAGGAAGAGGAAGAGTGGGGGGTATTTACGGCGATCCTGTCTTATGCGCCGGACCGCCGCAGAACGTGATCGAGAGGGGTTGTGTTGGCAATGTGGGATTCCGGCATTCACCATTGGAGGCTACTTCTGAGCCGCAGGTGTTCTCAGACGATGTTCTAAGTTTGTTTGGTCCGGATTCCCCCATCGGTCGCTCCATTGTCATCAGAAGCACACTTCGTGTTCCCTCCATTGCCTGTGCCAACATCGAGTACCAGGGTGTCAAGCTGCACACGTACAGGGCAGCTCTTAGTGACCAGCTGAGCGGTGACGTCATCCTCCGTCGCCAGAACGGTCGGTCTGGTACGACTCTGCGTGCTGAGTTCACTCAATCCTGTGATACAACTGTTCGTCAATTCATTGACCAGCCACCACCAGAGTTACTTTGGTACCTCAGGAGTGGAACTTGCGACAACATTGGACCGGTAAGTGAACCAATCTCAATTTTGGGGGGTAATTTTGTGGTGACCACAATCTGTTCCCATTACAGGTGTATGGTAACAACACACACGTAGATGAAATACACCACGGTGCCTTTCAGCGATGCTCTCGTGAAAATCCACGGGGATGCCCGGCTGGTGACCTCAATACAAAGTGCGGATCTCTCCTTCCCGAAGTTTTTGATAAAGACACTCCCGAACTTGAGGATGATGTTCTCAGATATCGAGCATTTTGCCACGACGACCAGCTTGGCCTTCTCTCTAAGTCCCAGATAGAGGACACCATCCTCGTGTTCCACGATGCAATCACTCTTGGTGTTGTCGAGTGCGCGACCTGGAGTAAGATCAACCAGCTGTGTGCCCGTGTCAACTGCATCAAGAGGCCCCGTATCAACATCGACGTCTTGTTTTTCCAGAGCGACCCCAACGATCGTACACACGTCCGCGCCTACATAACTGGTCTGGACCAAGAGAAGGCGTACTTGCAGGTCCGAACAGACAAAGTCACCGACACGAGTGAATGCGAAGCTGGTGGAATCTACGACAAGCCACGCATTTTCACCAACGCGCTCATCTCCAATTCACACGTGGGTGACAAACCAACGGGTGATGTTCTTCCCGTTGGGGTCCTCGAGTACAAAACCACCAGCCCCCGTGGGCGGGAGAGCGTTGTCAGGCAAGACACGACATCCTGGCTGCCTCTGTTTGGACCGTTTAGCATCATCGGTCGCTCGCTTGCCCTCGCGGACGAAAACGGTGTTCCAGTGGCTTGTTGCAACATTTTGCCCGTCGATAATCCCAGCCCAGAGCTTATCAACTCTGTTCTGGGTTACCAGGAACAGACCAACAGGCCGGGAGGAAAATAACTCTAATGAATGATCGTACTGTGCTTGAACCCTAGAACACAATTTGAGTACGAAGCTTAGTATGTAAACTTGCAGATGTGTATGTATACATCCAAATTTCGTAAGGACAGTTGGACTGTGTATGCGGTGTATTACATGGCAGTGTAATATTGTGGACATGTGCAGTTTTCATTAATGCACACAATTACTTTGCATTTGACCAGCCCATATTTTGTACGTGCATAATCCTGCTACTATACCTGTATGCCCTAAGACCTCTATTCCCTTGGACACAATACCACTGCACACAAACACAGAGTGGTCAGATGACGAAGCGGCCACTAGGAAAAGACCTCTCTGGTCACTCCTGTGCAAAATGATCGACACACAAACGACAAGTGGGTGATTCTCTGGAGAGAAGTCTAATGGAGAGACTAGAGAACCTGAGGCGGGTGGTTGGAGAGCGATAGAGTCGTGTCAATGCCAGTAGTCGGGGAGAGTCAGGCTGCGTGAGACCCACAACAGCCACATGACCAGAAACACACCCGATTATTGCCACACTACAGCTCATCGGACACAGGACACAGCATGTCTGCAGAAAGAGCAACCGTCAACACTGGTCCATGAAAGATTCAGGGTGTCTGAACCTCATGGTTAAGACTAAAGCTTGAGACCAGGCTGGCGTCTGGTACTGACCACACCTGGACTGTTCCATCAGCTCTGCCGGTCTGCACACAGAGGAATGCTATTATATATAGCTATAGCTGCCAGCCGTGGCGCGTACACGTACCACAACGTGTTGTGATCCAGGGGTGAGCATGTCGATACCTACTATGGTAGAGAGGCCTCGAGGAAACAGTAGAGAGCATGCTGACAGATGAAGTGGATCTGCAGCATGGATGGCTGCCTGTGTGTACGTTAGACACTCATTGGAAGACAGCTGAAAAGTCAATAATTGGGTTTACCTGCTGCGTTCCTATCACCAGTCTGGTAAAATCTGGAGACCAGGACAGACTAGAGATGACGTCTCTTTCTTGTAGAGTATGTGTGTCTAATACATTTAGTTCGGGCGATATAGCAAAGCAGTAGATCACACCACCCTATAGCAATTGAGTCAAAGAAAGATGAGACAGACCCATCCAGAGGAGCACTAACATTATGGCAACTGACCTTCCCTGCTGCAAACAGTCCTCTCCTGCCAAGTGCCAGACACTCCAGAGAACCTTCACGGAGGACAGCATGAGCAGTGTTTGGTAACTCTTCCATCTCTTCTCCATCTCTCGCTCCACCCTGCTGGTGAGACTTCTCCTCATACTCCTCTCTACCCATGCTTTGCTGTCGAGGATAGGGAGTGTAATATACGCAAATGGACTGCAGTAGTTTTGGGCTACACCTGAGCGAGCCGTGGGTTGGCCAATACTTGTATGATGGCAGTGTCGAAATCAGTGCTTAACAACTGCCCGCCTCTGCAGCCAACAAAGAGAGACTGTTGAGAGTTCCAGCAGTGACTGGTCAGCACCACAGGCCTCCTTTCCCGAGTATACTCATCGTATGTCTCCCGGTAGAGAACCCTTGAGAGGTCGGGCTGCTTGGGGTGATCCTCTCTTACGTGGTGTGACTCTGTTTTTTCGCTGGCTTTTGACTGGACGTGAGCAACGGACAGTGGGAGCTGAGGAGGCTGGACTGAAGCCTTGACCTCCGTGTTAACCTCAGGAAGACTCGTTTCCCTATGGCAATTTTGAGTGATAGAGTGAGGACCAAGCAGGAAGGACTCACTGAGCTGTAAGGACGAGCTGGTTGTCATCGCACTGTTCCAGTAGGTATAGTGTCAACTGTTCAGGGCCAAGTATGCATATCTGTCGCCAGTTGAGTGGATTCAGACTGAGCTGACTGGAGCCAGGGCCAACACTAGTGCGACACAGCTCGCAACCTTCCTGCACATCCCTGCACATAAACACCAATGCAGTGGTCAACAGTCTTAAGTAGTGAAGGTATGATGTAAAGGTAGTACTGCACCATAGCTTTTTAACCTCATATCCTAAGTGCAAGGTTAAAATCTATGAGTGCCCATGAGCTCAAGTAGTGTATGCTTGAGGAATAAGTCACCATAAAACGAGGAGGAAATCGGGGACTCCCGAGAGGCTGGCAAGCTTCTTTCCACTGCTGGAGATGGCCAGCGAGACATACTCAAGTTCAGCTCCACCTGCACCCAATGCTCAAGTCACACACTTGCGATATGCACGTCCCGTCTCACATCTATTCGTGGGCAACATTCAATACCTTCTAGGGTGGCGAGCAGCTGGTAGCTCGGGTAGCCGACGGCAAATAGCCTCGGGTGCAGAGTAGACTCGGCGTACACGATGGTGTTGGCCTGGGGGGCGGTCGTGATGGGCCCCACTCCACAGCCGAGGCTGGGAAGACTCTTCACGTGCCTTCCACTTTGATCCGTAAAGCGCAGAGCATTGCCACTGCTGTGCACCAGCGTGGAGTTGTCGACGAAGTTGGTGGGAGATCCGTCGTACCCTCCGCACCACCTGCACAATTGCAACGTTTGTAATCCGTTAGAAAGTTTAGTTAACCCTGCAAGTGTCCAGAAACAGGCTTACTTTAGTTGCAGTTTTCCATAGAGATCCATGTGGGGTTTGCAGCTCGTATTTTCCCGCCGTTATTGCCAAGGCAACGCGATCATGTGACTTATCACGTGGGTGCTGCGGTCATCTGGCAATGTCTACTTCGCGACTTCTCTGTTTTTGCAGAGTTGCTGCAGCCAGCAGAAGGACACTGAGAAACGTATGTTCTACTCAGAAACGCTAAACATGCAGTGGCGTGCCTAGATTAGCCACACGCGACGAATAAGTGCGTCACATTCTAATTGAAGCCCACCTCTACTCCGTTTCAGCATCGACCACGTGGTGTTCTCTCGTTGGCGAGGTACCAGTCAACCAAACAGTAAGTTGTAGTCTTTACTAACTGAGTTCTGGCGTACTGTACGCTAACCCCAAGGAGCACTGGAGGAAGGAAAGGCTTCAGACTCGGTCGTGTAGCAGTTTACACTCTCACTACGTCTGGACTGGTTGCTGGAGGAGCTCTAGCCTATGCTAATTATGACCCAGTCTTCAAGAACCAGGTGGACGAGTTTGTACCTGGGTTCTCCCGATGGGCCGACACCACAGCGGACCTGTTAGTAGAACGTACCGGCTACCCTCGGCCTGTTCCCAGTAGCAGCAGGCGCGAGGAAAGCCGCTGGACTAGTGGAGGGAGTGGTGGTGGGCAAAATAGACCGTGGGATACCGGGAAGAGGGCAGAGGGTCGCAAGACTGATACCAACACCGCAAATCAATCTTCAGAACCAAATCCAGATCATACCCACCCCGATCTTACTAAAAAGGAAACAAGTCAGCGGGTAATTTTACATGTTTCGCTTCAAAATTCTTTTGAGTGGTCTTCTGTGATTTTTTCTAAATTTAGTCAGTGCGGGAAGATGAGAAAGATGTGGATGTGGAGAAGCTGGGTGGTGGAGAGGTGGAAGTGAAGGGAGAAGAGGTGGGTGGAGTGGAGGAGGTTGTGAGCAGCAGTCAGGGAGAAAGAGGTGCCAAGGAGAAGATGGAGGTGAAAGGAGAAGATGACAAGGTAGGAAAGGAAGGGGAGGGAGAAGAGGTAGGGGAAGAGGAGAAGGAAGAGGTTGAGAAAGAGGGTAAGGTTGAGGTGGAGAAAGTGCTGGAGGAGGTGAGAGGCGAAGTGGAGAAGGTGGAAAAGGAGGTGAGGGAGGAGAGAGTGAGGGAGGCACAGGAGGTACAGATGGCTGACCAGCACCTCAACTGGCTCCGAGACTCAGCACAGGTCAGAATGAGTCCCAAAACCACTAGACTGTCTAAATGTCAACAAGTAACGCAACCACTTGACTGTACAATAGGCGGAGGGGAAACTGGACCAGACATTGGAGGAGTTTCTGTCCCAGACGGCCAGAGTGGAGGAGGCTCAGAACAGCTTGCTGAAGACTACGCAGGAACATAGCCGCCTGGTGAGAGACGTCACTAACAGCAGTGTCGATGAAGGCCTGGACAGTGTCTATGAAACTGCAGGTTAGATGTTCTAACAGATTGTTGTCGCAGTTTTTGTTATGATTATAGCCAATGCGGTTCACTAGATGCAGTCCAGAGAGCCGAAGAAGCAGTGCAGGCATCTCGAGAGGCTCTGAAGACTGCAGTTGAATGGCACAAGAATGTGGCTCTGAGCCTGAGCCAGCTGATGGACCAAGCAGTCGACCTAGGACTCAAGTCAAAGGTTTGGAAGACGAGAGTTTTTTTGCATACTAGTACAGTGACATGTGTGTGTGTCAGGTTGCAGAGGTTGAGGAGAGGGTGAGGGAGTGTGCGGGGAGACTAGCAGAGGGCTCCACTGCCGTTCAACAGGCTGAGGTTGAGAGAGAACTGTTGCAGGACTACCACAGACAGGCCCAAAAGGACCGAGAGCAACTCCAGAGGTTGTTGTAAACAATGGAAGAAAGATATATTGTCCGTATTAATAAGAGTGTCCTTCTTTCGGGGGCTTAAACTTAGAACTGTATGTGTGTGTCAGGTAAATAAAAAGGAATGGTGTCCTAATTGCAGGTGTGTCCTTAAGAGGGGTTCCACTGTATATATACTGTAGGTAAATCATAGAGTGTTATACACCCTGTGCAGGGAGCTGGGTGGAGAGGTACCAGAGGGGGACAGCAGACAGGAGGCAGTTCTGGTGATGCTGGGCAGACGTGTGGAGGTACTGAAGGAGAAGCTGAAGGGACTGGAGAAGGAACACCAACAGAGGCTGACTGCAGGTGGGAAAGAGAGAAGGGGGAGAGGAATGACGGGAGGGGTGAGCACTGTTTCTCTCACTTTGTGGTGCAGCATTGGACCAGCAGAAGAAGAGTCTGGATCAGTTGGCCGAGAGGAGACTGGAGTGGAGCCTCCGAGACAAGGAGAGAGAGATGCAACAGGAGCTCAGCTATCAGGTAATAGCCATTCCCTGCATTAGTGTCTCTCTACCATTTCCTGCATACAGTGTAATTTACCAGGTGTGCGTGCGTGTGTGTGTGTCTGTGTGTGTGTTCAGGCGGACAAGATTCACAGAGAGTACCAGAGTGAACTGAGGGAGCAGCTCAAGAGGCAGACAGACTCACACAAACGTCTTCTCACCGAGGCTCTCGACACTCAGGTACACATCGCTACTCCAGCATCTACTGGCGGGGTGGGGTTCCACTGGTAGCTTACATTGTGTGTGCGTTATGTAGGCAGAGCAGCTAGCGGAGAAGTGGTTGGGGGAGCTGGAGGTTAAGCTGACAGAACAGGAGAATCACTACCAGAAGCAGCTGACTCTTGCCCTCTCTAGACTCAGGGGGATCGAGTACGTGGTGAACACCATCGCAGCAGCAGGTTCACTTCACACACACACACGTGCTCCCTCATATCTCTCTCTCTCCTCTTTTGTCTTGTCTCCATACACATCTTGTGTACCACTGAAACGCTTCAAAGTACAAGGCTGCGTGGCAGTTCGTGTGTGATACAAGATCATCTTGACTTTCAATGCTGTACAATGCCATGGATCTAAACACAGGCATGACTCTCCCATCTGTTTCTCCTGTTGCCTCCAGGTAATGAGACCAAGAGACAACAAGGCATGAAGGCAGCTTGCGACAGCCTCCACACGGCACTGAAATCAGCCAGTGCTAGCGCCGATCCTGATGAGCACTTTTCCTTCCAGCAAGAAGTGACCGCACTCCGAGACGCGGCCAGGAACGATCCGTTTGTCCTGGTGGTCTTGGATTCACTGCCATCTGCGGCAGTTTCCCCAGCGCCCAGCGGCGGTGCTGGTATACAGGGAGAAGGTGGGCTGAGGGAGAGGTTTGTGAAGGTGAAGAGGGTGTGTCGAAGAGTGGCACTGGTCCCAGAGGGAGGCAGAGGCATGGGTTCCTACGCCCTCTCCTACCTCCAGTCAATGTTGACTGTCAGCTGGCGGTTTGTGGGGAGGGTGGTGCGATTGGGAGAGGAAGAGCAGGACCTGGAGAAGCTGGACACGTTTGAGATTCTGGAGAGAGCCGACGCCTGCATGCGACGGGGGGACATGGATTTGGCCGTGCGATACGTGAATCTGCTGCGAGGGGTGCCGCGGAGGGTGGCCCGGGACTGGCTGTGTGATGCAAGAAACTATCTCGAAACTCTGCAGGCTGTCCACCTTGTGTCAGAGTATATGGCGGCACTCAACATCACGTCTTCATCGTCGTCATCGTCAGCTGCTTCTGCTGGACAAAACTGACTTATTATGTGTGTCTGTATAGTGTGACGTGGTCTCAGCAGCTAGGCAGTGATGTTAGTGTGTTTAAATTAATTTTGTCGTGTACATATCAGAAGATTTATGACAATGAAAAGCGTGAGAGTTGAATGGTGCTTTGTGCCAGATGGTTGGATGAAGGCATGTCAGCTTGTTGGTGAGTCTGGGGTGGATGCTCTGACTGGTCGCCTCCCCTCTCTTCCTCTTCCCCCCATCGCTGCAGCTCTGGGCGTGGTCTTGGGCTGGGTACGAGAGCAGCCGCCATCTCCTGCAGGCTGGGGTGGAGAGGTGTCCATCGCCTTCTCTGACTCTCTCTTCAGCTGATCATACTCGTCAAAGTCAGCCATCTTCAGAGTGATTCGGGTTAGCTTTAGGCTCAGCATGGCCCATCAATCACCAAGAAGTCAATGACGTAGTGCATGGGTGGAGCTACTTTTGCGTTCGTTCCGTTCCGGGAACGTGACGTAACGTTTCTCCAAAAACCGCAGCGGTTGCACGACCTGTAGGAGTGTTTCAGCAGAGCAGGCTTTTCTGTCGAGCCGATCCGTGACTGAGCTTCTTTGTGGATGGCCAAGATAATCACCTGCCAAGTCCAGGTCCTGGACGGCTCCAACATCAACATAGACGTCAACGTAAGTTCGTCAGACGCGCGCGAAGGGGGGCCAGCCGCCAACTCTAGGGAGCGATGGCGACACACCCTTCGCTGGGGCTTTATTCGTGGTCTCCGTAGAAGAACCGAATTTGGCTCCTTGCATTGTCTTTGTTCGACCAATTTTACTCCAACTTCAGTAGCTATATACCTCTGCAGGCATTTTAGTAAACCTTATTCCCTCTTTCTGCACCTCCAGACAAAAGCCACTGGTGAAATACTGCTGGAGGAGGTGTACAAACATCTGGGGCTGGAGGAGACCGACTACTTTGGGCTCCAGTTCATCGACAAGAAACAGAACGTTGTGAGTGTCTTCTTGCACGGTCAGAGAAACAAGGGAGAAAGAGAGAGAATCTCACTATACTCTTACAGTTTGCCAAACATTGCCAGTAGCTAAGTAAAGCATGCATATATAGGGCTAAGCAAGACTGCTGCTCTAATTGTGTCCACCAGCTGTGCACATGTGTTTGTAGTTGTCAACAAACAGTCTTTTGTTGAGGTCTGTCCTGACACCCCAATACCAACTGCTCCCTCCTTCGTTTGTGTTGCTTGGAGATGTCTAAATAGGAAGCCGCTGCAACCGTGAGATTTTTTACAGTCCTGCTTTCGTTCGTGGAAGTGCTGCCCTACACAAGGGCAGATGAAGTGTGTATGTGTTTGTACTACATTGCACCTTCTGTTAACTACAGTATTGATAGGGAGCTAAGGATAGGGAGTGTCTCTTTGCTTATTCATAACATATATATACATGTATACCCAATACTTGTGTACCGAATTCCAGGTGCTAGTAGGAGTGTTATGTAGGAATTGCCGACATTCCACTGTGCAAACTGAGTCGCTAACTGGATCCCCCAACACCCTTTACACAACAAGTACATGTATACAACTTGGGCAACAGACTAAAACTGGGGGAATTTGGTAGTGGGGTTTCTGTATTGCTGATTTAGTAATAATATACCTAATGCCTAGCAATCTGAGCTCAGAATTGAAGCCTACATACATGTGTAACTGAATCTGCATACGTGTGTATGTAGGCTAAATGAGAGTTCAGCGGGTGTTTAAAGAGCCGCCTGCCTAAAGAAATGGCACGGCAGTTTACACGGCACCCAAGAGCATGACAGTCACTGTTGACGTCTTTCAAAATAGCAGAGGCAGTGTTGGAAGCTGTACAGTGCACTGACATCCTCCCTCTCTCTCTCTTCTCTTCTCTCTCTCTCTCTCCTCTCTCTCTCCTCTCTCTCCTCTCTCTCTCTCTCCTCTCTCTCTCTCCTCTCCCCCCTCCCCAATTCCCCCCACAGCACTGGCTGGATCCATACAAGGTGATCAAGAAGCAAGTGGGCAAAGGCTCCTACTCGTTTCGTTTCCGCGTCAAACTCTACCCAATTTCTCCCATCTACCTCTTTGAGGAGGGCACCAGGTCAGCTCTGCGTAATCAACCACAACCTCTGTCATCACCTTCTCGTTTCCACAGGTACTTCCTGGCCCTGCAGATCAAGGAAGACCTCGTCAATGAAAAGTAATGTCTTTACCATTTGTGTGTCCATAATTTGTCTTACATTGAAAATCTTCCACAGGCTCTATTGCTCAGAGGACACAAAGGCTATGCTCACTAGCTACGTGGTACAAGGTAACGGCTTGTTAGCTAACATATCATATGCTGTGTACACAATGCCTATTACAGGTATTACCATGCTCTTTAGTACCATGTAGCGTGTGTCATGTATGCATTTCCATTAGGGGAGTTTGGGGACTATGACCCGGCTGAGCATGGTACGGACTATCTGGACGACTTTCCGCTGCTGGAGAACAGAGTGAGATCAGAAACTAGTGTGTATGTATGTACACAAGAATCTCTCTCTAAGGACACCTCTGAACTGAGGGTAAACCTCTCTTATAAGGACACCTCTGAAATGAGGGGAAACCTCTCTTTAAGGACACCTTTACAGTTTGAGGACACGTCACTAATACATTTTCTTCCGTCCCGTTGGGGTCCAGGACATGTATTACTGACCTCTTTCCCCCTCCCTCTCATCACAGGACCCAGAATTCAAGACGAAGGTGACCGAACTCCACATTCAGCACAGGTGTGTAAACTTGTGCCTTGTTCAGTCTTTAAATGTGCCGTGCTGCCTGCGCTGCCAAACGACTCGTTAGACTCAGAATGCTGATTTTGTGTGTCTGTGTGTGCACTTGTTGCTCTTCCTCCATTATTCTCCACTATTGGTTGACCACAGGAGAGCCCTGCCTGCTGAGTGCGACAAAAAGTTCCTGGCCATAGCGTGCAAACTTGATCGCTACGGAATGGACTTTCATCTCATTGCAGTCAGTCAATGATTTTGGTTAAAGATGTGTTACTCTCCCTCTCTCTCTCTCTCTCTCTCTCTCTGTGTCAGGATGTGTCTAATGTCGACCTTGTTCGTGGGGGTGTCGTCTCACGGTCTGACAGTGTTCTGTGGTGACAACCTTCTCACCTCACTCAACCACTTCCCCTGGTCTGTCTCCTCCCTATATACTCCCCTTCCCCCTCCCTTTTTATCCCTCCTCCTCCGTCCAGTGAGACTTATTGCTTGTCATGTGTTGCGTGCAGGGTGCGTATTGCAGCTGTCAACTTCAAGGGAAAGCAGCTGCTTCTCGAAATGATGCCGCCACCTGTGAGTGAAACCCTCCAATTATCCCGTTATAGGTTGGCCACAACTACTGCTGTCCTACAGAACCAGCCGTTCACTGAGACCATAGTCATGAACTGCCGAACAAAAGTGGCCTGCAAGACGCTGTGGAAGTCTTGTGTGGAGCATCACTCTTTCTTTAGGTAAAGGCACAATGTTAGCCTCAGTCATGCCGTGAGGGCTAGGTGGAAAGCCTCGTATGAGAGATCAAGATTTTAAACTTTCGTTTGCTCACATCAGGTCTGTGAAAACGGACATCACTCGTAGACCGTCGGCCGTCAGCCTCCTAAGAAGAGGATCCACATTCAGATACAGGTCAGGATACTGCTGCAACTGCAGTACAGCTATAGTTGCTGTTTGTGTGTATAATGCACCTCTTACTGGGACTAGCTATAGTTTGTTTTGACTGGTGTTTGTTGTACATAATACAGTGGTAGGACCCAGTACAAGCTACTGCAGGAGGGAACCAGCATGCGCAAGCGAAAGAGCAAGAGATTCGAAAGGTTTGAACATATATACCCTCCATTTTACTCGTTACATGACTCGAGTTGTTCTCACACACAGGCTGTCCAGTCGAAACAAGATCACACGCAAAACCTTATGAACAAAAAAACGCCAACTACATAGTAATGTGCCGTGTTTTTTTTTTACATTGTAGTACGCTTTCTTACATTTTTTTACATCCATATCTAGACGTTGACCAGTTCTAAATAATTACTCAATTTTTGTATCGCTCATTTAAAAAAACTTTGATCCATATCTAGACGTTGACCAGTTATATATAATACTGCTTCTACTCAATTTTTGTATCGCTCATTAAAAAAAACCTTGCAAACTCTGTGAATAGCCAACCAGCAAGTGTAGCCTATACAGCAAACAGAGTGTGCATTACTTATGTATGCATGACACTGTGTGTATATATTGAGGTATGTATGGTTCATGGTTTGCGGAGTCTCTCCGAAGGGTTGGAGGCGGTGGGTGGAGGAGGAGGGCCCTTCCGGTGGAGCTCCGCCATGTAGTCGTGGAGGATCCTGTCTCTCTCCTCGGAGGCACACTCCAGCACCAGATATCGCTGGTCATTCTGTGGTGGGGGAGGGAAGAGAGTAGGAGGGGGGATATCAAGTCTAAGCTCAGCACACAAACATACAATTGTATAACGGGCACACTCAAATTACTACACATACACAGAGTGACATCCTAGTTCACATGAATACCTTTAAGCTATGCTGAGAGTCTACAGTACAGAGTGACACTGTACTATAGTAGTACTGCAGTGCTTTAAGTGACGTCGTGAAAGTCACAACTCATACATGGATAGAGAGATCTACAGTATAGATTTGCTTACTTCCAACACCTTGACAATTTCCTTGTAGTGCTTCTCAGACTCCTTAACAAGCCTGTGAGACCTTCACACGCACAAACAGAGGAGGAGAGGAGGAGCAGAAGAAATAGTAAGTGAAACAAACAAACAACAAACAAACAAACAGAGGAGGAGGAGGAGCAGAAGAAATAGTAAGTGAAACAAACAAACAAACAAACAAACCAACAGAGGAGGAGGAGGAGCAGAAGAAATAGTAAGTGAAACAA
>CASHTH010002883.1:0-28824 GCA_030341885.1 Geodia barretti
TGCCATTCTGGAAGTTATTACTGTGGGTGATTGACACAGATGATGCTGGAGATTTATCCAAACTAAGGAATTACAAAGTTCACCAATGCTCGACCTCAAATGAATTATTTGATACCAGTTTAATGTAAGGAGCCCAGTGGTGGTCCCGGCTAGTTACTCTCTTGGTCTGTGTACGCATACCTCGTAGGTAGTAGATGTGCTTGAAGCTTTGCCTCCTTGTACGTTTTTCACTCAGTTCATGGGTCAGACAGCTCTTGCTTGCGGCTGTCGTATGTCACAGTGGGGCTCTTGTGACCATTATTCTCAGCAGTGTATCTATTACCGGGACATCAAGGTGTAGCTATTGACCCTTTATGGCTATGATTCCGTATATTTGTCTTCTCTGTCTGTTGGCTCCGTAGACTGTTTACGTCTACACTGTAGGTCTCCAGTGTTTGTGAACTGCTGTGTGAGTAAAATCCATGATTACTGTGCTTCAGCAACACATTATGCATGCCTTGGTCGATGAAACGTCCGACGAATTAGTGCAATGGAAATAAACTTTTGACTACAGTTCTTGCGAACTTATGCCCCGACACATGGAAGTATCGCAGTAAGTGGGGTCTTAATATACTCTTCCAAGATCGCAAGGATCGCTACCTTCCTGGTACTGATACATACATTATTAAGTGTTCTTGCTGAGTTTGAGGCTTAGTTTAATGGCTTCTGTAGTGCAGATCTTGAGAGAGTGTAGACTCGATAACCAGCCTAGTGTGCTAGTTTTAGGCTTGCAATTTGCGAGAATAGAAGATATTCAATCATGCTATTACTCTCTGGCTGCAGGTGATCGTGCCGTGTGTATATATTGAGGGTATGAGGGAGATAAAGTGGATTAGCATTCATGCTGTTTGTGTTATGTAATCTAGTCTAGCTATCTGTCACTGTGTGTTGGAATAAGTGTATAGTAGCTAAGTCCTGGATCTCAATGTACGTGTTTACAAGCAACAGAGCGTCATTCATCATCGCTCAGAGTCCCATGCATGCCACAGCCGAGATTTCTGGAAGATGTCCATGAAACGGAAGTGTGGAGTCTGTGTTATGCTCTGTTTGACTTGGTATGAAGACTGGACGGTGAACCTTTGTTGTGTGTTCATAACGTATAGGAGTTGTGGTCGTTGTAGGAGACGTGTTTTATCAATACTGGTCTACGACAGGAGTAGCTCAGTTTGGAGAGTATACAGTTTGATCTGCCTTCGCGGAAAAGCAGTCGAAAGGGATTCCTCCTCCGTAAAAATCACTGTTTACAATGTTAAGTTAGACGTGACCATCCTTAATCACTTTTAACACAACTGCTATTATTTGTGTGCAGACAACTGCTGGAGCTCATCAGGTGTCCAACTACAACATGTAAACTGGAGTCCTGATGGGGGAAGCTTGCTCAAACCTCCCCACAATCACTAGTGTGATACGTTGAGATGGACTGATAATCAAATGAAGACTGGGAATCACCAATTGTATTCATTGCAGGTGGAGCATGTTCATTCATGTAGGCACACTAATGAATGGATTTGGTATCGTTGTACATTTATGAGCATTCAATTTGAGTCGTATAAATGGACTCCAGGGGGTGACACCTTCTTGCATGTGTCTTGAATGACCTTTGAAAAATAGGTGCACATTTTCTTCTGCGTGACACATTTGGTATGTCTGGGTTTCTGTGCATGATCACCACCATGAGAGGTGTAGAGACAGACAGGGAGTGTGTGGATGTGATTCCTAGGGGTCAAGGCTCTCAGTACAGAAACCTGGATCTGTCCTCACTGTGGTGGTTTTATCTATTATATCTACTTCTACATTGTTCTTTACACTTTTGCAAGTACATTAGCATATAAAAAAAATGCCTTGCAGTTGAGCTTAGACATGCCTATAGTCTATGTCTGTTTAGACGGCACAGTGTTTTTTGGCTATTGTCCCACTGCATTTCTCTCTTACGGCTCAGTACCGCCTGTTGTTTGAGGCAGTGTGGGTGTATCTGGAATCTTTGATACGATCAGCAATTTTGTACGTAAATAGGATGTCTTTTAGCGGCCAAACACTGTAGCCAACTTTGCATTTATTAACAACCTGCTTTTGCTGGAGCATGCGCATTGATGAGCAAATTACGTGTTTCCATGGAAAAGCTCGCAAACGCTTCAATCTGATTGGTCAATCACATCCATTGTTCAATCCGGACTGGACAAAATACATCAGATGCCTAAAATTTAGGCAAATGACGAAAAAATAATTTTAAAAAATCTCTCTCACTCTGAAATCAAGCTATATGAAAAAAATATTGGGGAAGGTTATGCTGGCAGGCACTATAGGAGTCGGAAAGAACGCTACTGCGCATAGTTGAGACCGGACCGTTCAGTCCTGGTGAAGTCGCGCACTGGTTTTCTCTCCCATAGAGAATGTATGGAGGATGAATATGAATATGCTAATGAACTGGGAGTGAAAAATCAGAGACAGGTACCAAAATTCACTATAATTCAGAGCGTTTTAGCAAAAATAACTAATGTATCGACGCCCACGCAATTAGGGTGAATTTTGAGCTATATAGGCCTATGGTGTGAGTTCATAACCGTTTCTGTATTATTGGCACGTCATGTGGTGGTGTGGGGGATATTATGGTACTGTGTCAATCATGAAGGTATTGAGGAGGATTTTGTGGCCTGGTGGAAAGAGCTAAAGGCTCGGCTGCTTCCAGTGTTGAATGGTTCGTCTCCCATCAGCTCTCTGGACGGTCCTCAGCCACATCAACCTGCTCAGGACAGTGTAAGAGAGAGAAACTGCATGGAAGCATGTCATGTATTCTCGATCCCTACTGTAGCTGCTCAGCACACCTGTCACCAATAGTTAACCCGTTAAGTGCATAACATATACATGTGGAGGGGTCAATGTATCGTCTGTCCCCATTTTAGATTAAACCCGGATCTAATGCTGTAGATGCCATGCCAGTAAGGGTGTGCTTTGTAGCAAGAAGTTGAAGTGCTTGAATGTTTCTTCTGTGAAACACATTGGAAACCTCTTTCTGCATTTGTTAGACTGCTTGTCACTTAGTAATCACGTAAACCCATAGCTAGGCCTATAGGACCTTGGAGTGTGGGTTCGTACGGCCCTAGTTACACATGTGTTGTCATTGTACAGGAGGTTCTATGGGAGTCAAGTAGTGAAGAAGAGGGAGAGGAGGAGGAGGGGGGAGGGGAGGGTGGGAAGAGGGAAAGTGGGGTGGTGGATCTTGAAGATGTGGGAGACATGCTACGTAAGGCAAGGCCACCTCGTGCTAGCAGAGAATTGAAGATCAAGAGAAGAGGGGAGAGGAGAGAGATGGTAACTCCATTGCTCAGGAAAACCCTTAGTAAACAAGGTGTGTACAGTAATGCATACTGCATAGTACATATGACGTGTTCATTGGTTATGTGACTCGGGGGGAAGCATTTAACCAACTCTTAGTGCATGGCTGATTCGAATCGACCAATCAGATTTGTTAGTACGAGGTTCCTGATTTCTCATATGAACCTCGTGAGCTAACAAAAGTAACATGAAAACATGATATGAAACCTTGTTTTTTCTGTTGATTTTCAACAAGTTCAACAGCATTTCATGTAAGAAATGTATCCCGCAAAACATGATCTGTACAAAATGTTGATCAAAATAACTGATATCTTTGATTTTTTCCACGAAGACAGTTTTCTGTGTCTGCTTTGAGCCCATCTCCCTCCTTGCCATGTATATACATATTAGATAGCCAGGCAGCTCACGCCCGCCACAAACCACCGCACGCAAATAAGGGGGTGGGGCTCCGCGAGCGAGTGCGCGCGACAAAGCTAGTAAGTCGACGGCGAACGCCTTCGGTATAGCAGCCCGCACAGCGCCTGAATTCGCCTCTCTCTGATTGCGATGGTTCGCGCAGGTCTCCTGTCGCGTTTCTTCGGATGAGTGGCGGAGGACAGTCCCGCAGCGGGAGTAGCTAGAGCGGCGGAGCAGCGTATCCTAGCGTTCGGCGTTCAATAGTCCCGCACGAGATGACGGTCTTGCGCTCTCGTCTCTTTCTCGCATCTTTCAAATTCCCTGTGCTTGGAAACGCAGTGCGCGTATACGGAGCTCATTTGCTCTGCACTAAACATGTTATGTACTCCGTATACTCGGGACATACCGGATTTCAATGAACCCTCGAGCCATCCGCGTAGTGCCCTCGCTGCGCTCGGGACACTACAAACGCGGAGGCCCTCGGGTTCATTGAAATCCGGTATGTCCCTCGCACGTAGTACATAACATATATTTATTGTGGGAGTGGAGGGAGAATAAAGTGCATACCCAGGGTAATCATCTTTTCGGCAGAAATTCCAGGTAGGAAAATGGGTAAGCTGAAAGCAGCTTCTACTGAGATGATGTAGGTTTCTCCATTAGTGAGACCAGAGATTTCAGTACTAGATGTGTTTCCACTAACTGTCTTAGTCCCATTTCCACCAGTTCCCCCAGCAAGGAGATAGTGTACTCTGTACGACACTGGGAGTTGTTCTGGTATTGGAGACCAGGTCACTCTAACAGTAGTGGGAGCTGTTTGCTCCAGTGAGGTTATGACAGCTACAGTAGAATAACACAGGGTAGATATTCTATAAAAACGTTAAAAAAAAGACTTTTACCTCCTACAGTTACATTAGCAGTTGTTGATGTAACACTAGTGACATTGCATTGGAATACATCTCCAACTCTGCCACTGGATATGACATCTGTCATGGCAGTGTATCTGTCACTGCCCAGGTACCTCCTAGTACCCACTGCCTGTATGTTGGTACTGATGTCAGAGTTGAATCCATTAGGTCCAGAGACAGCCATGTTCAGAGCTCTCCCACCAGTGGAGGTACACCTCACTCTGAATGTCGATGTTTCCGCCTCCACCTCAATAGCTGCAGTTACCTCAGTGACTGGATGAGAGGAACCATACAAAACATCTCTCACTACAAACCATTGATAGATGGCCACTCACTGGGGTAGAGGATGTACAGCCCTAATACAGGATTAATGTCATCAAGCATATGACAGTTGATATATCCTTCCTCTGGAGTTTCCCATCTTCTCCACAAGTAATGTGCTCTACGACCACCTTCATCAGATACTCTCATTCCACTCCATCCTCGAGTTATACTATCGACAGCATTACTAATTCTTATGTACTCATAGTCTGGCCAAAGACAAGGGACTGGACTATCTCCGTCAGCGACATGACATGCAGTAGTAAATTGAGAAACTTCAGACACAGACAGTTCAGACTGACACCTCATAGCTCTGTCGAAATCACCATTTGAACTCACAAACTCAAAGTCGTACACACTTCTCTTTGATATGTTATTGTTTGGAATAGGCTCGCCATTCAGGGAGATGGTTACACCTGCAGTGATTATGAGCATGAATGGTTGTAACAGACGTAGGCATCCTACCCACAAAATATAAGCCTTTTGCTACAAAAAGACTCCCCCATGCCACTACCATATTCCCCTCATTTGTTGAGAACCTGAGATGCGTATTCCCCATACCATTTGAAAGGGCACACAGTATTGTTAAGCACAAATATCCCACATCAAGCACATTTTACACAATTTTCAAACAAAAAGTTTTTTGCAGGTTATTAGGGAGCTATGTCCTCTATTTTTCTCACCGGTTACACCTCCATGATTCGCACATAGCTAGAGCAATTCTTACCATCCACACTTAGTGTAGTCCAAGAACACACACTTAGCAGAGCCACTAGCAAGACAGGAACTTGCATTCCTCGAACCTCAGTGAGCAAATTGCAAAACCAGTGGTTGGCACGACTTCTGGGCCACTGCAGTAAGTAACTACACCACAGTTTGCGTAAGGGTTTGCCAAAGTTTCACAGGAAGTAAAACACACAAACACCACACACAAAGAATACATGGAGAAACTAATGCTGCGTTCGCACTACAATCCACATTGAGCGCATGGGATCTATGCGCATTGTATCCTGTCCGCACTAGCCGGTTTCGAGATTATTGCGCGTGGCGCGTTTACTACGGGATCGATCGAAACAATGTCACGTGCAATGCGCGCGCCGCGTAAAAATTGCGTAGTAACGCGCGGTTGCGTATAATTATGTTCCCGCTCTAGCTATATACGCAACGAAAAATGGAAGCTACTCTCCTTTTTGCAGTGCTGCTGTGGAGTTTTTACTGGAGAATAAAGACTCAGAATGGAGACAATAGAAGAAAGGGAGCAAAACGATTGGAAAATAGAAGGAAAATTAGAAGAGAGGCATTTCTTGCAGAGAGAAGGCGTAGGTAAGTATTAGTGCTTTTCTAAATGCTGATGAACTTGAACGTGATATTTCGGTTAGGTGGGTGTTAGTATTGTTTCAGAAGAAACCTCCAAGGATCTGGTGTAAAGCAAGAAGCAAGGACTGGCGAATGCATGTACTAAGCGGTGGCTATTGTGATGCATGATGGAAAGAGAATTTACGCATGTCTCGTGAGACGTTCGACACAATAATTCGCGTGGATTCGCATTGCACCCCTAGTGCGGACGGGATTGATGCGCGTCAACACGGGTTCATAAGGTAAAGTGCGGACACGCCTTTAAAGGATCCATGGTCAGTGTTGTAGGTGAGTATATGAAGGTACCATGATAGGTGTAATGCGCATGCGCTCTAGTAACGAGTTTTTGACTGGACCACTACCAGCTTCATTATAGAGTGTTACAGTGATGGTGTACCTATTCCCCTCGTCTAGTCCAGTTATTGTATAGCTAGTGAAGCTGCCAGTCGTGACAATGTTTCCCTCATCCTCATTAGAACAGCCACGTGAGGTGTCTCTCTGCCACAGGACCAAGAACCCAGTCACCACTGAGTCACTGGGGACACTACCAGTGATGGTGACAGTAGTGGCAGTGACTGTTGGAGTTGCGTCAATGAATGCAGCTGGTGGAACTGTGGTGGGAGCAAAATATCAGAGTACACACACTGATTGTTTGTGGGGTGCTCATTGTAAACTTAAACACCTACCTGTGTAAGCTATGACATACATAAACTAACAACCACCAATGGTGCACCATAAAGCAAACCAGATGATGTGTCAACAATGGATATGGTGTCCATTGGTGACACCAGTCAGAGGGTCAGCTGTTCAGTCAAATGTTACATCTCCAGATATCGGGATGTTCCCTACAGTGAAATGCTAGCCAATTTGTAAAAGGCTACTAGCTCCAATCACACAGCAGCCATAAGGGAGATTCATCCTAATTGGATCGTTCTGACTGGGGTTTGAGGGGTTAAACATGCTGTGATACTGTGCAAGTTTCACTGTGTTATGATGGTATGAGGTGGCTATAAGTACATACATACAACAAATGATACAAATCCAATGCATAGTTTTTGTGTGACATAAGAAAAACCCTCCTTTTCAATGTATGGCAAAGTGCATTCTCAACTTGAACATACTATAGGACCCAGTGACAGTGACTCAGGTGGTGTGTTCAAGGAACATGGAGCAGCCACTCATTGTCGCTACAGTGGAGGGGTAGGTAAGGTGTATACTTTACAGCCCACTATTTGCTCTTTATATGTGTGGTGCTACCAGCATTTTGATCTTTCCCGACTGCTGACTAAGTCTCAAATCTGATCAATCTCCATGTGCATACACTATTAATGAAAATTATAGATGGTGTAATGAGTAAGCATAGTCTTCATGGAGTCTGGAAGCTACATAATATGAACATTAGAACAAAGTTTTTGGATGAGAACGTCCACGAGTGCAACCATTGAACTGCTCTACATGATTATTGCATTATCTTGTGTGGCTTCGCCATCATCAGATTTTACCGAGAATTGTATAATTCAGATGACTAAAAGTCTATTCGCGTTCACCTTGCCGGTAGGAAATCTGGCGTAATGTAGCTAAACAGCGACCGATTTCGAAATTTCAAAGCTCAGCGTGGTTGTAGTTGAGCGTAGGTCTGCTTTGCGAGCGCGTCCAACGCCCACTTACGTACTTAGTTGTATGTCACATAAGCAAAGTACGCGACGTTCCTTTGACCACAAAAAAATTCTATCATGCGGGTCCAATGTGCGCGCTTACGCGTAGAGTGTGCGCGCGTAGCGCAGCGCGAGCAAGAACCCTCTCTCCCCGCTGCTACTGCGGGAGCCCAGACCAAGGAAAAGGCAAGAATGAGAGGCGAATGACAGTGTAAAGGTCAGTACAAACCGTCTTTACTAGATAAACTCACGAGAACGCATGCGCGACATCCACTGCCCACAAATATTCGCGATATCTCAATTGTGACGCAACCTTGCGTAAACAGTTTTGACTAGTGCACTTCCGGCGGCAAGGTGGGCTTGCCTTTGTGTACATTTTGCTTATACTTCGAAAAGAGCCCTGTGGCAGATTATTTCCATTTTTACAATACTTGTCAGGAGTTCATTTTGGACGGGGCGGGGTGGGGAAGGCCCCTTGCTCCCTTGATTATATCTTGCCCCCTGGAGTTTAGCAAACACAGGGCTTTGCCCCCCTCTTGTTGAACCCCTACCAGCTGAGTTGCCCTGGTAGCTCAGTTGGTAGAGTACTCACCTAGACTGCAGAGTGTCGTGGGTATGAATCCCACCCAGGGCAACTCTTCTTCTTTTCTTTGAAAGGAAGGAGCAGTCCTAGATGTAGTTGACTTGTTTGCCGTGCCTTGCTTTTCTACCTTGCTGCCTAGTTGTTGAGACATGACTACTCATTTTGCCCCTGTTGGATCAACCTCTAATGAACGTCTGTTTGTGTGTCCAGGAGCTCAGAGCTGGTGGTGTTGCAGCTGTCATCTGATGGAAGGTTCAAAAGGTCACCTGCCACAGTCACCCTGTCTGTGTCTCCGTGGAGCTGTGCATTTGATTGGTCGGACCGACTGTGGGTGTGTCTGCCCAATCAGCAAGACCCCACACAGCTCTGGCAGTTTAAGGGTGGAAAGGCATGTATATAGCATAGACTCCACCAAATTTCTATAGCTGTGTGCTTTGGACAATACATTTTGATGGGCATACTAGATGTGTCAGTGCAACTCACAATTGGTAAGAGCTATGTGAACGAAAGTTTGTATAAATTAAAAATCCTGCGAACTTAAAAAAGAAGCATATAGGGATGGTATAAAAAGAAAGGGAGACAAGATAGGGATGGGATACATGAAGCATAGTTAATGAACAGATTTGAGCACGCTGACACCCCCAACCCCATCACACAATCCCTATATTATTGTTGCCTAGGTGAAGTATTAAACATTCACCATTACAATACTCAGCACTTTTAATACAAAAAAGTCATGCTACTGAGTAACCAGCACCGTCATAGAATCCAAGTGGAGTTTAATTAAAGAGACTGTGGCAGTATACGAAGTAGAAATGTTACCAACAACAACAGGGGGACAGTGAAAGAATGCTTGCTTTTAGTAACCTTTAGTCCTTATATAATGCCACATTCCTAATAAGAGTAGCACACCAGGCAACAATATAGGGATTGTGTGATGGGGTTGGGGGTGTCAGCGTGCTCAAATCTGTTCATTAACTATGCTTCATCCCATCCCTATCTTGTCTCCCTTTCTTTTTATACCATCCCTATATGCCTATTTTTTTTTAATTCGCAGGATTTTTTATTTACTTGTGTACTAGTGTAGTAGATACTGCGAGCAAGCTATAGCGAGAAGCCATGACTAGACTCAGTTTATCAGTTAGCTGTACAGAACCAATAATTATTAAACATGCATATGGGAGAAGCAACACCCGCGTCTGTACTGTGCATTTGATTGGTCGGACCGACTGTGGGTGTGTCTGCCCCATCAGCAAGACCCCGCACAGCTCTGGCAGTTTAAGGAAAGGCATGAATATAGCATACTCCACCAAATTTCTTTCATATTTATAGCTGTGTGCTATGATTTTTGGAGCCACAGTTAACTTTGTGTTCACGTTGACTGTATATATTCCTATTTTCATGGATTTTTGTATTGCCTAACTTATGAAGTCTGCGCGACTGAATGGACTTGTGTTTCTGAGATCTACTATTCTATGAACTTCAATACAGGTTCATACTCTCTCTCTGTTTCTTACAGTGTCAGTGATGTTCAAGTCCACTTCAAGAAAAGCTTAGCAACTGGGATACCTTCAGAGGAAACTTACCTACAACAGGGTTTTTTCTAAGGGAGGAACAAAGCTGTGGGTGGAGCCAAACTTTGACAAGTACTGCAGGTCGTATTTTGTGATTTGAAGGTGGCTAAAAAATTGGCGGGCAGTTCATCCACTGAAGGACGCTGCAGAAAATAGCGACACCCGCAGTTTCAGCACTACACTGCCTTGGTTTATTTTTCGTAAAGAGCTAGCTACGGATTGAAAAGCAAATCAACAAGACAATAACTATGCTAACGAGGAGCATTGCCATAATTCAACTTGTTCCTTATCTACTAGTGTAGCAGCTGCTGTGTTAGACTCGGAGCAGCTAGACCATGACTAGCACCTGTGGCCCAGCTAATCAATTAGCTGTACAAATCCAACATATCTACAGGAGAATTTATGTATAGTGTGCTGAATATGGAAGTTGAAACATTTCGTATTTGGAGAAGTAAACGGTTATAGATTGCTGCACGTATGACCAATGGAAACTGATTTTGTAACATTTCTCCTCCGCAATAAATGGTAAATATAATATACAAAAATTGCAAAGAGTTTAAGGGGAAGGGGGATTTTGAGTAATCTTTTGTACTTATTTAATCAAGTGTGTCACTTGAATATTTGAACTCGATTGTTGGATGTGTCACTGACAAAGACATAGCCATCATCTCTGACAGCTATGGAAAATGGACCACTGAACTCTCCATCTTTGTTCCCTCCCTTCAGCAATGACTTGATGTACTTGCCATTCTCATCAAATATTAATACTCTGGGATAGCTTTGTTCAACCACATACACCCAGTCATCAGGTCCAACTGCCACACTGACTGGTCCTCTTAGTCTCTCTTCTGCTCCAGTGCGAGTGATGGATGACAGATGATGGCCATTGGCATCGAAAATCTGAACTCTCTTATTCAAATAGTCGGCTACTAATACATTTCCTCTTCTGTTGACAGATATTCCCCAGGCTGGTTGAATTGACCTGCCCCACTTCCCACACTTCCAAACCTGCCATGGAATGTCAAGTCATGGTTGAGGATTGTGATGCGATGGTTGAAAGTGTCACAGACATACAGTCTGTTGTTGGTGTGGTTGTAGGCTATGGCAAATGGTGTGTGTGACTGCAGTCGTCCACTGCCCTCTGAACCCACTGATGCTATGAACTGACCCTCAAGAGTGAATTTTTTCACACTATGATCCCCACCTACTACAATCAATGTGTTATCAAAAGAGATGGCTACTCCTCTTGGTTCAAAAAGTCTGCTTTCCTCTGGTCCTGTGTTTCCAAACGATCGCAACAGCCTGTGATTACTGTCAAAGACTTTCATACAGTTAGCATTTCGCTCACATACAACGGTTTCCCCAGTTTTGGCAAAAGCAATATGACGTGGGTGCTTTACTTCACCAATGGTCTTGACATGAGTACCTCTAAAGATGGTTTCAAACTTCACTTCTCCTAATGTCTGACATGCTGAGCTCAAGTCTGCACACACCGCACTAATCTCCTTCTCTGGACCCAACACCAGTTGCTGAGGTTTGAACTCCTCTGCCATCTCCCGTGCCCTCTCCTCCACTTGTCTCTTCATCGACAGCACCTCCTCTTGTGTGCCACTCTGCAGACTCCCCTCCACAAACTCCACACAGCTGCTCAGCTGGGCCTGCCTCAACTCGTGTCTGTCAATCCGGGCCACCAACTCCTTCTTCACTTGGCACACCTCACCATCTATCTGGGAGTGAAGCTCCCTCCTGCGAGCCTCTAGGATTGCCTGGAGCTTGTCTACTCTATACCCTGCCCATCTAGCCTGCTGGACCTTGCCTTTAGCTGTGAAATGGTGCCTCCTACACTAGCAAGTTCAGATTTGACCGGACCTATAGGCAGGCAAGGATGGCATCTCTGTGCTTGGGGAAGGTGTCCGAGACGAGGTCGTAGTTGTGGTCACGATGGGTCTTGACGGTGCAGTCGCGACAGATCAGCTCATCGCACGTCTCGCAGTAGATCTTGATGGGCTCTGTTGTGTGCTTGCAACACGTGGAGCTCATCTTTTTGGGCGTAACCATTTTCGAGGCTGTTTCTTGAACTTGGACGAGGGTGGATATTTCGTGCCCCTGCAATTCTTTCCATTTACGATGCGTAATGTAATGAGGCAGTGCTGGCAAATAAACTGGCCACAGTCTCGACAGAAACCCTGCACCTCTCCCTCCCCACACTTGTCACACTGTGCCTTCTCCGGGTCACACGCCTTCTCCAAGACCTCCCTCATTTCGAAATGGTGTTGGATGTAGAAGGCATAGGGCAGGCTGGACACGCTCCCTTCGGGGAGAGGGGCAGGCTTGGGGCAGTTGGGGCACATGGCGCTCAGTTTGTCTCTCTCTGTCCCCACCAGTTTCTCCAGACAGGCCTCGCAGAAGACGTGGAGACAGGGCAGTACTCTTGGTCTGCAGTACTCCTCCAGACACACCGAACACGCAGCTGGTTCGATAGCTTCTCTAGTGCTTGCTGGGCTGTAGTGGCTTGCGGTTTTTCGGCCATTATTGCGGAAAGCACACAAAGATATCTACATAGAAGTAGGTACACACATCATAGTTGCGAAGAGTACTGTTTCTGTTTAACTGGGCTCCATACTGTTTACTTGTCAAACAGAACTTCAACGGCAGCATTCCACAGATCAAAAAATAGGAGACACTCTAGGTTTACAGGCATTCAAAGAAAGTTTGCCAACTTGAAAAGAGGCACGAGGCAGTCAGCGGGGAGAGCCCTAGGCTTTCTAGATGATATCTCGTAAGTGTCCCCCTGGAGCTTAGCAAACAGATACAGGGCTTCTCCTCCTCCTAATTTTGCCGCCCCCTTCATGATTATTAATTTTCGTCCCCCGTTGGATCAACCTCTAATGAACGCCCTGTTTATGTGTCCAGGAGCTCAGAGCTGGTGGTGTTGCGCAGCTGTCATCTGATGGAAGGTTCAATAGGTCACCTGCCATAGTCACCCTGTCTGTGTCTCTGTGGAGCTGTGCATTTGATTGGTTGGACCGACTGTGGTGTGTCTGCCCCATCAGCAAGACCTCGCACAGCTCTGGCAGTTTGAGGGTGCAAATTGTATGAATAATAGTGGCTTAGAGTACGGCCGTTTGAAATACTGGTGAACTAGGAGAATCTAGTCCACTTAGTTTCCTCTGTAGGATGAGGAGGAACACTAAGTAGAACAAGCAATACTATTGAGTAACACTACTGAACAGTGTTGCCTTCGGAAACTTTTCATTCCACTGAATGACGAACGTTGCACTGTACATTCTCATAACCGCTTATACCATTAGTGCATAGCTGGTTTAAATCGAGCAATCTGATTGGTCCACACGAGGTACTTGATTTCCCGTAGTATACCTGGGACGCTCCATAGTAAACCTTGTTTTTCATGTAAAAGTTTCACATGAAAAATGACAAGATCACGTACATAATCTACAGAAACATGTAGCTTTATCGTCTACAATAATTCTTCTTTAGTTTCAACAGTAGGCACAGAGAGACAACAAGTCTGGGCCTAGCTGTACGTAAGAGCCTGTACGCTAGCGCTAGCGGTACGTCACGCCCGCGGATACGTGCGCGTAGAGTGGGCGGAGCCCTTTTCCGCGAAGCGCGGCGGACGTAACGACCGGCGGGTGCTGTATATAGCTTCTGCCTACCGTTTCTGGCTCGCCGCTGGTGGCTGAAACCTCGCTCGAGTCGGTTACCAATCGCGTCTTCACGCTCATTCGAATTTCAGTCGCCTGGAAACGGGCGCTGTGCGTGTGCGGATTTGTCTGCTCTGCACTAAACATGTTAGTTACTCCGTATAGTCGGGAACTACGGGATTTCAATGAACCTCCGCGTAGTTGCCCTCGCTGCGCTCGGGACACTACAACGCGGAGACCCTCGGGTTCATTGAAATCCCGTAGTTCCCTCGTACGGAGTAACTAAATTTAGACCGCAGTCACGCGCAATTGACCAATCAGATTACAGAATTGCGGGGGTTTATTTTTCATAGACACCTCGTTTCAGGTGTCCAATGGCGTTTGCAGGTGGTCTACAGCAAACTCCCCGTACAAAATGGCTATTCTCAAAAGTCGTTATCTGCGCAAACCGGCCGATTCCACGTCCGGTAAGCGTAGAAGGCGCGACTGGTAAAGTAGCTCTTTTAAAAATGCGTAGTACACTTGCAAGAAGTCTGTGGACAGTCTCCGGAGCTCGCGAAAGTCAGAAATCACGTCAATATTCTACGAAAAAAGCGTCGGCCTCTTCAGCTCTGGCGATACACAAACACATTGGGCCGTTGCTAACCCTTTCAAACGCGCACTACCAATGAGGGCGTTTTATGATGACGTAAACGATTTTTGACGGGGGGCGGGGCTGTCTCCTCGGAGTTAGGACAAAATCTCACACGTAAAAAAGCGTCTTGTTCCATCCGAAGGTAAGAATGAGCGCAGCGTTGCTAGCTTGTTGCTACCCATTTGAACGCGCAAACACCAACCAGATACTTCGGTCTAAACCGGTTAGACGCGGAAGCTCGGTGTCAACGTTACATTGCAACCCTCGGGGCATGTGGGTAGCGCCCTCGCTGCGCTCGGGACGCCAACATTCCACAGCCCCTCGGGTTGCAATGTAGCGTAGACACCTCGCTTCCGCGTCTAACCTATAAATAGGTTAGATGCGGAGCCGAGGTGACTACGCGTGGTAGAGTGCCGAGGGCTCCCGAGCTGTCGGCGTCCCGAGCGCAGCGAGGGCGCTACTAGGGAGCCCGAGGCACTCTACCACGCGTAGTTACCGTGGCGACGCGTCTAACCGGTTTAGATCCATTCAAACTGTTTGCGAAGATATGGCCACGCCAGGCGAGCTGTTCAGCGACGAGATACTATCTTGTCTAGACCAGGAAGACTCCGAGAAGGACTCGACATACTCGTGCTTGCCGCGAGCCAATCCTCGAACGCTCTGCAGATACGTGCACGTAGAGTGTGGGCGGAGCCCTTTTCCGCGAAGCGCGGCGGGCGACGAAGGAGTGCTGTAGCTTTCGCCTACCGTTTCTGGCTCGCCGCTTGTCGCTGAAACCTGGCTCGAGTCTCTTACCTATCGCGTCTTTACGCTCGCTCCCCAATAGATCCCGTCGTCCGGGGCAGCGGGATCTACGGAAAATAGATCCCGCGTTTGGACCAATGAAATTGCCCGATTTCAAATCACCAGGATCTAAATATAACTATAATTACTTCTCCACTCCTCAAACTTGCTAACGGCAGCACACATGGATGGTATGCATTTCATTTCCATGACGACAACAGGCATTTTTTCTATTGTTAATTTTTATAGGGGCTTGCCCCCTTCCACAGAGATAATACGTAGTAGTATATAAAAATGAGTGGAGACAAGTAAATAAAAAATCCTGCGGATTAAAAAAAGAGTGCATATATATATATATAGGGATGGTATAAAAAGAAAGGGAGACAAGATAGGGATGGTGTTTGTGGAAGCACAGAGATGCTAGCGAGGAGTTAGGACTCCCACAGGTCAAGAAACCATCACTAGCGTGCAGCTCTGTACAGACGTGAACATGCAATGGGAGATGTAACACTTGGGCGAGTGTGTTTGTAGTTCGCTGTAGATTGGCGCTTTAATTTTTTATTGAAATTGAAATTTGAAGAATTTCTTCTGTGCAATATTTAGCAGTTAATACGTAGATACACAAATTGTACACAAAGAGTTTAACGGGTGAAATTTTGAGGCATACTTTCTACGTGTTTCTTGTCACTTGAATATTTGAACTCGATTGTTCAATGTGTCACTGACAAAGACATAGCCATCATCTCTGACAGCTAGGGCATGTGGACAACTGAACTCTCTATCTTTGTTCCCTCTCTTCCCCAGTGACTTAACATACTTGCCATTCTCATCAAATACTGATACTCTGGGACAGCTTTGTTCAACTACATACACCCAGTCATTAGGTCCAACTGCCACACTGATTGGTCTTCTTAGTCCTTGTCCTGCTACAGTGTGAGTGATGGATGACTGATGACGGCCATTGGCATCGAAAATCTGAACTCTCTTATTGAAATGGTCAGCTACTAATACATTACCTCTTCTGTCGACAGATATTCCCTCAGGGTGGTTGAATTCACCTGCCTCACTTCCCACACTTCCAAAAATGCCATGAAATGTCAAGTCATGGTTGAGGATTGTGATGCGATGGTTTAAAGTGTCACAGACATACACTCTGTTGTTGGTGTGGTTGTAGGCTATGGCACATGGTGTACTGAACTCCAGTCGTCCACTGCCCTCTGAACCCACTGATGCTATGAACTGACCCTCGAGAGTGAATTTCTTCACACAATGATTCCCACCAACTACAAACACTGTGTTATCAGAAGAGATGGCAACTCCTCTTGGTTCAATAAGTCTGTTTTCCTCTTCTCCTGTGTTTCCAAACGATTGCAACAGCCTGTGATTGCTGTCAAAGACTTTCATACAGTTAGCATTTCGCTCACAGACAACGGTTTCCCTAGTTTTGGCAAAGGCAAGGTGACGTGGTCGGTTTATTTTACCAATTGTCTTGACATGAATACCTCTAAAGACGGTTTCAAACTTCACTTCTCCTAATGTCTGACATGCTGAACTCAAGTCTGCACACACCGCACTAATCTCCTTCTCTGGACCCAACACCAGTTGCTGAGGTTTGAACTCCTCTACCATCTCCCGTGCCCTCTCCTCCACTTGTCTCTTCATCGACAGCACCTCCTCTTGTGTGCCATTCTGCAGACTCCCCTCCACAAACTCTACGCAGCTGCTCAGCTGGGCCTGCCTCAACTCGTGTCCGTCAATCCGGGCCGCCAGCTCCTTCTTCCCCTGACACACCTCACCATCTATCTGGGAGTGAAGCTCCCTCCTGCGAGCTACTAGGATGGCCTCGAGCTTGTATACTTTGGCATCTACCTGTGCCTTGGCCTCTATACCCTGTCCATCTAGCCTGCTGGACCTTGCCTTCAGCTGTGCAATGGTGCCTCCTACACTAGCAAGTTCAGATTTGACGGGACCTAGGCAGGCAAGGATGGCATCTCTGTACTTGGGGAAGGCGTCCGGGACGAGGTCATAGTTGTGGTCGCGATGGGTCTTGACGGTGCAGTCGCGACATATCAACTCATCACACGTCTCGCAGTAGATCTTGATGGGCTCTGTTGTGTGCTTGGAACACATGGAGCTCACCTTTTTGGGTGTCACCATTTTTGAGGCTGTTTCTTGAACTTGGTCGAGGGTCGAAATTTCGTGCCCCTGCAATTCCTTCCATTTACGATGTGTAATGAGGCAGTGCTGGCAAACGAACTGGCCGCAGTCCCGACAGAAACCCTTCACGTCTCCCTCCCCACACTTGTCGCACTGTGCCTTCTCGGGGTCCCGCACCTTTTCCAAGATCTCCCTCACCTCGAAAAGGTGCTGGATGTAGAAGGCGGAGGGGAGGCTTGACACACCCCCTTCGGGGAGAGGGGTGGGCTTGCGGCAGTTGGGGCACAGGGCGCTCAGTTTGTCTCTCTGTGTCCCCACCAGTTTCTCCAGACAGGCCTCGCAGAAGACGTGGAGACAGGGCAGTACTCTTGGTCTGCGGTACTCCTCCAGACACACCGAACATGACAGCTGATTCGATAGCTTCTCTAGCACTTGCTGAGCTGGATTTCCAGGCTTTTCGGTTGTTGCTTGCGGTTTTCCAGCCATTACTACTGAAAGCACAGAGATATCTGCACAGACGTACGTACACATATCATTATTGCATAGTAGATAGAGTTTGTGTTTAGTTAAGGCCTCTATGCAACTACCTAAATAAGGTCCTGCCGATTATGCAGGCCTACATCTTTCTTCTACTACATACTACATAGTTTCACACACAGTACTAGTGGTGCCTTACATAGAAGTAGGTACACGTACCATTGCTGCTTAGTAAAAGTGAGAACTCACTTTTTGAACAAGGCTGGCATCTGTGTAGAGTAAGCCACTGATTTCCGTTTTTGTGAGATCTAACTTTTTATTGGTAATTACCAAAAAATAATTATTGGTAATTACAAAAAATTACAACTACGGAAATCGTGGTGCAGGCATCTAATATAAGGCAAGAAGAACGAGGAGAAAATTTTATAGCTTCATCCGGCGCGTGTGTTAGAAGAAACAAGCCGAAAACTGCTTTTCGCGTAAAACGCGGCTTACGCGACCCCGCCTATTTGCGCTTTCGTGAGCAAAAATAGCGAAGACAAAAAAGGGCCATTTGTGGGTCGCTGCATAGCCAAAAGGTACAGCTATCAATCGAGCATACAGTCGCTTGGATCATTCATACTGTTCCCGTTTTGGGAGACTGTCCTACCTTTGATGGCCTTGTCCGAACTTGGCTGTGCCCGAATCGTAACTTTACGGCAGCGTCATTCCCACGGTAAAGCTCGGATAAGAGCGAATATTTTTATACAACAGTTTATGACCAAGAACTACACTTTGGTATACACAGTAGCCAATCTAGTCCTGCACAGACTTCACAAATGCGTCCGAGAATACATGCCGTCCGATTATCGGTGGCTTACTCTACCCACTTCATTCTACTACATGGCTTCACACACACAGACACACACAGCTTTGGTGCCTTACCTAAGAGAGAGTGAGAATTTCAAGAAACAACACCGCCAAAAGGCTGTCTGTAATCTCTGGACTGGACTCTAACTGGACTGACTGGACTGACTGCTGGACTACTCGACTGACCTTTCACCGCAGTTTGCGCATGCGCAAGCAATTTCTACCTGTACAGACCGAGTGACCGCACCGGGGTACGACACGTGTAGATATTTTGTACGCTCATGGTCAGAAATCTATAAAAATCAGTTGGAAATCAAGGGAAATCAGCGAAAAGTGGAAATCAGAAATCAAGTTGCCGTGCGCGCGCCACTTTTCTGCTGTTGACTGCATGTATAATTATGTAGTAAACTACAAAGCCGCGCCGACCCTGCTGCGGCGGGCGCACACGCGTTCCGGCCGGCCGGCCACACCCTCAAGAGATCGAGAAATCATTGGAAATCTAGAAATCACTAAAAATCAGTTGAAAATCAGTATAAAACTCTCGAAATCTCTAGAAATCACGGAACTGGAAATCAGTTGAAGTCAGGTGGAAACCTGGAAATTAGAAATCAGTTGGAAATCACGGGTTTTTAGAAATCTCGTCCTAACGGTCCGTGTCGGTCGGACCACGCGCGTTTGGGCGTGGCCGTACGGAGAGTTGCTTCCATTAGCGCGCTCCCAGTTCGGACACGCAGGCACGCCTCGTGTATCCCTTCCAGGGCGAAAAACTGCGAGTGCAGCGCGGGATACTACGCTTCTCCCCGGTTTCATTTTCCGCCCTCCTTTCAGTGTATATTATTATTATTATTATTATTATTATTGAGACTTTATACAGCACACAAAGAGACGAGATGTGAAAGGTAAGATGATAGCAATAGGATGGTAGTGCTGAGGGTCTGCTGGAGGTATACACCAGCAGCCTATGACACATAACTGAACAAAAACAAACATACTTAAGAGATTAGTTCATAGGAGAGAGGTGTCAAAGTTGGGGGAGATCGGGATAGAGCTACACTTAGCACATGGACACAGGTAGTGGAACGAGCATGGATTGTCTGGATTGAAGTTTGTAATGAAACGATTCCGAAAGAGTTCGTAGAGTTTGGACCTGATAGTAGATACGGAGTGATCTAAATTAAGAAGGGGGAGTGAGTTCCAGAGGCGGGGAAGACGGTTAAAGTAAAAGTGACGAATGGAGTTATTAGAAATAGGAGTAGTTTGTCTCAACTTGAAGTGCAAGGCTGAACGAGTTTGGCCAGAGCAGAATGTGACGAAACTAAGAATGTTAAAATGGGCTGATGGCTCTTTCAAGCCCTTTACGAAGAACAGAATATCACCAATTTCAAGGACCATCATTAGTGGCAGGAGATGAAGGTCGAGCAAACGGAGACGATAGTTAGAAACATAGTTGTTAAGAATGAATTTAGTGGCTCGTCTTTGGACATTCTCAAGAGCTTTAATATCTCTCAGAAGGTGAGGACGCCAGATGGGAGAGCAGTAAAGCAGCTTAGAACGAACCAAAGTTATGTAGAGAACCCTTTTAGCCCGGGGGCAGTGAACAGAGGAAAACACTCTTCGAAGTAAACCAAGAACTCTGTATGACTTGGCCATGATATATTCATAATGGTCAGACCATCTGAGATCGGAAGACAAGACGACACCAAGGTCATTATGCACCGATTTGAACGATAGCTGAGATTTGTTAAGATGGTAGGAGTTGGAGAATAGAGCATGGCCACATCTAGGTGGAAAAGAGAGAACAAAACATTTCCGGACGTTGAATGGCAAACTCCAGGTAGTGCTCCATAGGGTTAGCCTATTGAGATCATCCTGTAGACACATACGATCAAAAGGGTTAGAAATTGGTTTAAAACACTTCGCGTCATCAGCAAACAACAGAACTTTAGATGCTGACACTACGTCTGGAAGATCATTTATGAAAATTACGAACAGTAGTGGGCCCAAAATGCTGCCCGGAGGAACGCCAGAGATAACTGGGAGGGCAGTAGAGGTAGCCGAGTTGATAGAGACACACTGAGTGCGGCAGGTCAGATATGCCTTTAGCCATTTCCAAGTATTTCCATTAATACCAATATGCCATAGTTTGAACAACAACTCATTGTGGGCTACAGAATCAAAAGCTTTTTTGAAGTCCAAGTAGATGACATCAGTTTGAAAGGAGGTACTGGTCGACTTTAAAATGTTGTTTACAAAAATGAGCAACTGTTGTAAGGTCGAACGATGGAGCATAAATCCAAATTGGTGGGAAGATATTTTATTGTTCACAAACTCTAGGATGTGGTTGAAAACAAGCCTTTCCAACACCTTCGAACAAACACAAAGGAGTGAAATAGGTCTGTAGTTCTGAACCAAGCCTCTATCACCAGATTTAAAAACTGGTATTACTAGATGTAGACGCCACTCAGCAGGAATGTAGCACTGAGAGAGGCTAAGGCTGAATAGGTGGCAAAGAGGCTTGTATAAAGCGAGAGCGCAGTGTTTAAGTAGCTTAGGGCCAATTCTGTCACAACCTGCAGCTTTCGAAGGGTCCAGAGATATTAATGCGAGGTATACTTCGTCTTCAGTAATTGATATGTCATTGATATTTGGATTCATCTTGGGTAGGTTCTGAGGATCTGGACAGTTGAAGGGACTCCTAGTAAAAATGGAGTAGAAGTATCTGTTGAAGAGGGTGGCTTTGTCTCGATCCCATTCAGCAGAAATATCTCCAAAATAGACACAATTTGGGATGTTATTCTGGCCAGTTATACTTCGGACGTATCTAAACACTTTGGATGTATTTTTAGAGCGGAGGGACATCAGTATATAGCTGGGATTCGAACTTAGACTTGGCAGAGATCAAGTGATGCTGCAACTGATGTTCCAACAGCTCAATCCTTGATGATCTGGCAGTAGAGGGATGAGATTTGAATTTCCTGCGTAGGGTTTTGAGGCAATTGATATGATGACGTAGAGTGAGACAGAGCCACTGAGGGTCCTCCCGTGAACGTAAACGAACCTTAGGAATGTACACACACATAGCATGATATATAACAGACTTAATCATGGTCCAAATAAATTCAACATTATTACTCTGAAAGCAAAAGGAGAAATCAACATCTAAGAGAAAGGAAGAAATGGCATCATAATCTACTTTAGAAAAATCAAATACATACCTCGACTTGTGTAGGCGATTATTCTTCTTCTTTGTAACCTCCACTGCAACAGAGTAGCCTATTGGGTGGGCGATGAGACGCTGAGAGCAGACACCCAACTAGCATGAAGCAGAAGGGTCTCTTGGGTGTGGCTCCACCAGAGTACCTTAGAACCAGCATGGAGTTGCTAGCTATATACAATCATATAACCTGGTTACTTTACCAGAAGGCTACTTAACACCGCCATAATGTACTCCCTTCCAGAGTGTGGGGAGGGTATGGAGTGGTGCAGTCTGCGGAAGACCACCATTGACAACATGACCCAGTACCTGGCCCGCAAGGAGGAGAGGATGCGCCACCAGAGAGGCTCGGCCAATAAGCTCCCCACCAGAGCCGACGAGAAATCTCCACGGCCTCCTCCCGAGAAGAAGATGAAGACTCAAACTGTGACATTGTGATGTGTTTGATCATGTGACTCCCCACATGAATTTTGTGTCAATCATGTGAGACGTCATATTGACTTGCAGCATGAAACTTGAGGGGGGACTCTTTCACTGTTTTCACATGTTTGGTGCGTCATTTTGTTCTGGGGTGTGGGTGGAAGATAGACCAATTATGTATAAAGCAATCCCTGAGAGTTTACTCTCTCGACTTGTGTTTACTAGCAAATCAACATAATTACACGCCAACAATGGCTAACCCTGAGCCCAATCTTCGTATTAACAATGAGACTAGGTTTTAGTATGTCTCCATCTGGTCTCCCTTTGTGTAGCTACCGTTCCCCTTATAAAATCTTTGCAATTGCAGAGTTTGTACTTTTAACTAGTGAACCAGTGCAAATGAGGAAGATCACTCCTCTGCTAATTCAGTACTACACATCGTCACATATTACAAACTAATGTATGCACAATAATATTTCATGCATGTCTGCAGTAGTCAGATACTGAACAGTAATGCAGGGACACATCACACAGACTCATAGAGAGAGTCTCCAGCAGCAGCAGTGGTAGGCTGGGAGGAGGTGGAGGGAGGAAGGGCTTGTGTTACCTCATATTCACCTTCAGCTGTCCTTCCAGTCCCTCTCACTACATCGTAGGCCTCATTACTGGAGGACTGGAACTGCTCTGAGTCCCTGATGGAACAAGGCACAGTTGACAGTAGAAGGAAGTAAAGTCCAATGATAGCACCTCTATTTGTGGCACTTAACCTACAGATATTTCTTTCCTGAGAATATGGGCATTTCTACGCCAGTAGTGTGCGTGGAGGCTGCATAAAAAGAAAAAAGTGTTGACTGTTTTTTATGGTGGTCCATAGTCATGTTACCTTTAGCTCTTTGGAGTCTCCTGATGAAAATGACTATCACCATTGCCTGCACTACAATAGCAGTCACAATCACCACTCCCAACACACCACCAAGAGCAGCCACTGATGCTGATGAATCACTCTTGCTGATGTCTGATGTAGGCAGAGAATGAAGTGTGTGAATATAAAGTACGGTATAGCTACACAGTAGAACCTCCAATAAGAACACTGAATGATTGGACTCAATATGAAATCCTCTCAGTAAAGAGCACACTTTGAGGTCGCAAGCAATCATTATTCTTAGCCATAAAAAAGAGGACAACCTCCCTATAAACGACTTAATGCATGGTTCCATATTCGGAGGTTCCACTTGTAATACATCTGTAGAGAAGGGAAGGTGGAACATGTACAATAACCTTCAGCTGTAGAGTGAGTAAAGGTGGTGGAGGAGTTCCCAGCAGAGTTGAAGACTGTTACAGTGATGTCATAGCTAGTTCCACTCCTCAGACGTCCAATTGTGTAGCTGTTCTGGTCTTTTGGGAGTCGTCCACTAGTCCCTCCCTCAGCATTGCTGACTCGCCTTCTTCTCATCTGCCCTGTTAGTTCCCAGCTCACCTCAGAGCCAGTGGCATCGGGAGGAAAGCTCCAGGAGGTAGTGATGGTAGTGGGTGAGGTCTCAATGTTGTCCATGTCCACAGTTGGTTTCTCTGGAACACCCACTGATGAATGGAGAATGAGTCATTAGACAGAACATATTCAGCAGTGTGTGGCTCTGACCTAGTGTGACTTGAGCTTCAATGGGAGAACTTGTTGGTCTATTTGGAGCCATTGCTACAATGGATATGGTGTATGTCTGTCCATTGGTGAGACCAGTCAGAGTGTAGCTGTTGGTAGAGCCACCATCAATATCCACATCACTGCCTGTGGTGTAGGAGATCCTGTAGCCAGTGGTGTCTCCCAGTGGAGAGGGAGGAGTCCAGGTCACTGTGATACTAGTGGGACCATCCTGGACTGCTGTCACACCAGTAGGAGGTGGGGGACCTAAAGAGATTATGATGGCAGGCTCTGAAAGGGACCAATAATACAATGCTATATAGCAAAAGCAGTTTTTTTTTAGGTTACAGTGGATAGCTGAGAAGAGAATAAGAGAGTGATTGTGAGGAGCACGTGGGCAGCATGCATGTGCTGCTATTTGAACTTGTGCAATAAGGGTTGTTTTCTCAGAGCCTATCACATTTGTGTCGCACCCGTACTGTATGTAAACTATTTACTCGTTATCCATTACGTAATCTTACCATGTCATTCGTATAAAAAAGTGTATGCACATGGAAAACAATCAGATTTGAGACTCAGCCAGAGTCACGGAGAGATGAGCGTTGCCACGCGCAAGGCTGGTCATGCCACATATGCATGAATAACTGGTTCTGGAATGACTGGGTTGGCTTGCTTTCTACAACTTTCTTTGAGCAGGAATGATTCATGCATAATCAGTGCTGTTTGCTAAAAAGAGCACAGTATGAATGGACTTCAACCTCTCACCTGGAGTCTCTACAGGGAGGGTAGTGACAGGTCCAGTACCAGCACCATTGACTGCAGCCACTGACACAGTATACTGTGTGGATGGAGTGAGTCCAGAGATTGTGGCTTGTCTATCATCTACATTAACTCTAGCAGTTCCTTTCACCACTCCATCAGAGGTTGCTGCAGTAACTGTGTAGCTAGTGATCTCTCCATTTCTCTCTAGACAGGCCACCTCTCCCCACTGTAGAGTGACACTGTTAGCAGTGAGTGTACCCACTGTGATTGAGGCAGGAGAACCACTGGGAGCTGTAATAGACTAACACAGCTAACAACTAAGGAACTAGGCAATTGTACTGTCCCTTACCAGCTTCAGTGGTCTTTGCAGTAACAGAGTTACTGACTGGACCTCTACCAGCATCATTAAAGAGTTTCACAGTGATGGTGTACCTATTCCCCTCCTCTAGTCCAGTTATTGTATAGCTAGTGAAGCTGCCAGTCGTGATAATGCTTCCTTCATCCTCATTAGAACAGCCACCTGAGGTGTCTCTCTGCCACTGGACTGAGAAGCCAGTCACCACCGAGTCACTGGGGACACTACCAGTGATGGTGACAGTAGTGACAGTGACTGTTGGAGTTGAGTCAATGTATGGAGCTGATGGAACTGTGGTGGGAGTAAAATATCTGAGTACACACACTAAAAATAGGTTGTTTGTGGGGTGCTCATTGTAAACTGAAACACCTACCTGTGTAAGCTATGACATACCTAAACTAACAGTGACCACCAAAGGTGCACTAGGTAAACCAGATGATGATGTTGCAACAATGGATATGGTGTATGTCTGTCCATTGGTGAGACCAGTCAGAGTGTAGCTGTTGGTAGAGCCAACATCAATATCCACATCACTGCCTGTGGTGTAGGAGATCCTGTAGCCAGTGGTATCTCCCAGTGGAGAGGGAGGAGTCCAGGTCACTGTGATACTAGTGGGACCACGGACTGCTGTCACACCAGTAGGAGGCGACGCAACTGGAGCATAAACAAGTCAATTGCCATTAAAAAACCTAGTCAGCCAGCTTTTACAAATAGTCTACAAGCATTGAGGAACTGTACCGTAACAAAATGCATAATACCTGCTACAAAGATTGTAGAGGAAGCAGATGATGGCTTGTTATTAGACACAGTACAAGTGTATTCTCCTGCAGTAGTCACAGTCAGAGTGTGGGTGTACTGTGCAGTCACTGGGTCATTCAACACAGTCTGGGTTCCTTGGGTGACGGTGGTGGAGTCTCTGGTCCAAGTGACAGTGATAGCAGGTCCACCAGTGGAGATACAGGTGAGGGTCAGCTGGTCAGAGTCAAACGTCACATCTCTTGATATCGTGATGTCCCCTACAGTAAAATGCTATAGTTAAATCAGAGTCCCACCAGAGCCTAATTTTTCATTCCCATGCAATGCCAACTCAAATACGTACTTGATTAGTTAGCTACAAGGTTCGGTGAGAAAATGGGCTACTATATATAACCAGCCACAGCTCTACAAACAAAAATGGCTCACGGTTTCTTCATGTAGAGGGTAATGATTTAATCTATCCATTATTGAAGAATGGAACAATAATTATGAAAAGTAAGGCTTACGTTATAGTTGCTTTCATGTAAGACGTAGGTAACAAAAGCATTTACCTCCAGCAGTATACAGTCCCACATAGACTGTTTCTCTCACTGAAGTGTCATCATAACCGAAGACAGTATTTGTTGGAATATCACAGCGATAGATACCAGTTGCAGAGGTAACATGACTACGATGGCGTAAGTAAACTGTCTTATGCCAACGGGTTTGAAAGATACCGCCATTTCCAGGGAATGGCAATCTTGTTCCATTAGGGAAGTACCAGTCTCCACGATGAGGACCCTGTTCACCACTACAACATGTGCTCAGGTCAGTATGACACTGAACACTGTCACTACCACTGCTATCATTCCCCACTAGTCTGAGGTTCACATAGGAATGGTTGGCCAGAGTCTGGCCATTGAAGGAGACATAAGGAAAGGTCTGAGAGTGGACCTCCACCAGAGACCAGAGGAGACTCAACAGACACACAACTCTCATCGTTCATCTGTTGCACATTCCAACCAAACCTGCCAAGTTTTTATAACCATGGGAAACAGAAACTACCAGCCCTTCCCTCACCTTTAGTCAACAGTGAGGGTTTCTTCATGTCTGGTACCCAATACATAGCTAAGTGTGCAGTCTTGTCATAGTCATTGAGTTCCGCCGCAGAGTATAAGCTGTCAGTTGGACACTTACGCCAGGCCGAACACGACACTTGTGTCAGGTTTCAATGAGTATGGAAGGTGAGAGTATGTGTGGGATGTAATACACACACACACCAGTATCATGTGTAAATGTAAGGTCATTATACTAAAACAGAAAATTAAAATTAGCTGGGCTCTATACTATTTACTTGTCAAAACAGAACTTCAACAGCATTCCACAGATAAAAAGATAGGAGACACTCTAGGTTTACAGGCATTCAAAGAAAGTTTGCCAACTTGAAAAGAGGCACGAGGCAGTCAGCGGGGAGAGCCCTAGGCTTTCTAGATGATATCTAGCAAGTGTCCCCCTGGAGCTCAGCAAACAGACACAGGGCTTTTTCCCCTCCCGCCCCCTTCATGATTATTAATTTTCGTCCCCCGTTGGATCAACCTCTAATGAACGTCGTGTCCAGGAGCTCAGAGCTGGTGGTGTTGCGGCTGTCATCTGATGGAAGGTTCAAAGGTCACTGCCATAGTCACCCTGTCTGTGTCCTCCTGGAGCTGTGCATTTGATTGGTCGGACCGACTGTGGGTGTGTCTGCCCATCAGCAAGACCCTGTGCAGCTGCTGGCAGTTTAGGGTGGAAGGCATGAATATAGCATACTCCACCAAATATTATATTTTTATAGCTGTGTGCTATGATTTTTGGAGCCACAGTTAACTTTATGTTACGTTGACTGTATTCTCTGTTGTCACTGATGATGGTCTGCGTGACTGAATGGTCTTGTGTTTCTGAGATCTACAATTCTGTGAACTGTCAGCAATACAGTTTCATATTTCTCTCCTGTTTCTTACAGTGTCAGAGATGTTCAAGTCCACTTCAGAAAAGCTCAGTAACTAGGATACCTTCAGAGGTAACTACTACAACAGGTTTTTTCTAAGGGAGGGAGAAGCTGTGTGGTGCAGCCAACGTACAAGTGCTGTAGGTTGGTTTATGATGTGACACGGCGGTTAAAAACTTGGCGGGCAGTTCATCCACTGATGTTCTATGTTAGTGAGCCAAAGTGTTACTTTCAGCCTGAGTTATAAATTAAACCAGCAAATATGATGTCGTTTCTGTTGATACCCACTTCGTATGTTCTCACACAAAATATGTCTCTCTTCACGGCAAACATTACAGGTAGTTGCCATAATAATTATATAGTCAGGTAATACACTTTTATAGTTTCTACAAACAGAGTTGCCAGATGAGGGGGAGAGTGAAAGTGGTGATGTCATGTATGTGATAATAGGCGTCCTCTGTTTCTTGCTGCTGTGTGGAACACTAGGAATTATTGCCCTTTCCATCAAAAGGTAGCCCAAAAAGAAGACACCAGTAAAGTTATTGCACCAAGTTTAACATGCAAGTATAGGTCAAAAATCTCTGCAAGTGGTGAAGTCCCAACCTCAACCAATGAGGCATATTGAAAGAGAAAGGGGCAATGAGTTGTTGAAGATCTCTAATGGAGAACCTCCTCCTCGCAGCAGGCCTCTCCCCACAAACCCTTTCCCTCTGTCTGGTGGAACAGAGGAGGAGGAGGACTGTACTACTGCTGTCTATGAGGTCATTCATGGATATCTCTGACTCGTCTAGTTTGAATATTGACTCTAAGATAATGAAAGGCACTGAAGTGCTAACCCTCGGCGCAGTGGGCGTGATTAATTTGTATACACGTGCTAAAGTATACATACTACTAAGCTGCTATATGTCATCATGGGCTGGCTACATCAGTAGGTTAGCAATTGTAGCTCCTTGCCATCCTGTGCACATCCTGATGTCTGAAAGGTGTA